>CABHPR010141397.1:29497-51453 GCA_902168415.1 Peromyscus melanophrys
CCTCCCCAGCAGCCCAGCAGGGAGACTCTGTTGTCAGGTCTCTGCTGTGGCAATGGCACATGAAACACTACTCTGCAACCCCAACCACAAACCTCACCGACATTAGACCAAGCTTGCTGGGCTTGGCCAACCTTGGCTGGGGCCTGGGTAAACTTTGATTCTTTATTCCAGGCTCAGCCTGCAAGGTCATTGGCTATATGGAGCACACTTCTCATGCAGAAGGGAGAGGCTCAAGTGGACCAATGGCGGTTCATTCACCATGCTTCTTGAATAGACCCGAGATGATGCTGTCCTGTCCAGCTACAGTCTACAGCTTGGAAAGGGTCCTACAGTCCAGAATGTAGACTGTGCATTGTCACAGCACACTTGTAGAATCACATGGCCAAGACATGAGTCTAGTATGGAAAAAAGTGAAGAATGGAGATAGTTATGCTGTCTACCACAGGCACATGGCTGCCACCCCAGGGCACAGACTCTTCAGTTTGCACCAGGAGTGATGGTCACTGCAACTGTGGAACCCCTGATTCAGCAGCCTCTTACAGAGAGTGGGATTGTCACCATCTCCAGAGTGGATTCTTTTGTGCTTCACTAGTTACTGTTCGCTGTGCAGATCCGTTCCATTGCCCTGGATACCAAGGAGGCTAGAAAAGCAAGTTCCTGGATCCTTCAAAGGGTGGGATCAGGAGTAACCATTGGGAGGCAGTAGTTCTGTAAGTGGGGAACTTCTCCAGCACAGAGAGGCTGGTCAAGAAAGAAGAGCAGATGTGGACATGGCAGGGCCATTGCACATGGGAAGTCACTGTGACGACCCTCATAACACCTGTGTAATATTAAACCAGCCAAAATTTATCATGGGTGGGGGAAGGGCCCAAGAAGTCCTACCTTTAGCTGAGGAGCTACTGGCAATGAATGGCTTCTGGGGTAAGGAGTGTCAGTTTTCTCTGGATGAGGCCCCATAGGCCGCCCGTGTTCCAGGGGATGGCCCTGCACCCATGGACACGCTGACAGCACTCAGTAGATTTAAAAAGATGACATGAAGTTGGAGGATAAAAGAGTGGGAGTCATGGAGGGTCTAGAGGGGAGGGAGTGCAGGTAGATTTGATCAAAACACATATTTGATTCCAACGTTCTCAGACAATAAAAAAACAAAAAGAGCAAGTGTTCACTGCAGCAGCCCTCTCACAACCCCCTGAGACTGAAAACTCAGCCCTGTCTGCACGTGTTCTGTAACTTTCTGCATACACTTGCCTCTCCATCTTCACGACTCCCACCCAGCGTCTACTCCACACCCTTCTCCATGATGGCTAGCACGGAGACTCTGGGTGTTTCTAAGACACTCCTTGAACTTTGGCAGGGCTTAAGGACAACTAATTATATATGGAAAATAATTATATTTCCCAGATTCCCTGGAGGCCAGGATGGCTCTGTCCTGAGTTCTGACCAATGGCTGTGAGTGGAAAGGATGTGTGAACAAAAGCTAGACAACATCTTTCCAGGAAGTTACACTGCCCTTCACTTCCTGCTTTTCCAGCTCCGTAGACTGGATTGTAGACGTTACGTAGACATCAGTCATGCAACAAGAGGATGGTAGAAAGGCAGGAGAGAGGAGCCAAGTCCTCGGTGACCTCAGAAGTGGATCTGCCTATCTCCCGGGACTGATTTATGTACAAAAGAGAAATGTATTCCTGCCCCCCATTAAATCACTGAAAACAAAGGTCTGTGCAGTCTCTCTTTAGTATTAGACTCAAGTTCTAGAACTTAGAGATAGCCATATCTGCGGTATGAATCCTGAGTCTGCCGGTTACTAGCATTGGGAGTTTAAGCACACTGCCCTTGCATCCTCAGTGTTCTCATCTGTGAAGTGGGTTATACTATCCACTTCGTACAATACCTGTATAGCTTAGTTTTTATATGGTACATAAGACATACAGAGGCTTGTTCTTAACTGCTCAAATAAGCACGTCTTTTGCAATGATTTGAGGGGAGAGTTTTGATTTTCGTGTATCTCATTTACGTGATAGTCAAACATTCCATTCCTAACTCAGCTATTAATTTCTATGGTGTGTAAGATATTCCCTTAGGTGGTGTGGGAAATAAAAAGATAACATAGGGCGATTCTACACTCAAGTATCACACAATTTAATGAGGAATAAAAAAGAAAATAGAAACAGCCAACCAATGGGCAGCAGAATTTTGAAAGT
This sequence comes from Peromyscus melanophrys, assembly GCA_902168415.1. Classification (NCBI taxonomy): domain Eukaryota; kingdom Metazoa; phylum Chordata; class Mammalia; order Rodentia; family Cricetidae; genus Peromyscus; species Peromyscus melanophrys. The sequence goes on from CABHPR010141397.1 coordinate 31,699, forward strand.
GTGAAAGAAGGGACTATCCCTGAATAAAACTTAAGTGGGATACTAGACAGAAAGGCAGGACATGTGGGGTCTGCGGAGCTTAAGAGACTATGTTGCTCTTGCAAAGTACCTGAGTTCCATTCCCAGCACTGAGGGCAGGAGGCTGGCAACCTCCCAGAACTCCATCTCCAGGGAATCAACACGTTCCATGGCCACCTACACTCAGGTCACACACCCGCACAGAGACACACACTCATTTGCATAATTAAAAGTAGAAGTAAATTTTTAAAAACTTCAGGACAAGCTCTGGTTTAATCTTATTTTAAGGTAAACAATAAATATTTTTGTGTGAATGAAATGCCTTTTGGCACTACATTTGTTAACATTTTTCTTTTTTTATCCAAAATTCAAGTTCAAATGAGGATCCTGTATCTCATGGTAAAGCTGGCGGTTTAAACTTGTCAGGATCATGGGAGGCTGGGTACAATGGGGTTTGACAGTTGTTATACCCTAAGAATTCCAAATAGGATTTCAGTCGCTGGATTATGTAAAAATAATCCAGGCCAAGAAGGCCGTAAGGACAAAAGACTCACATTTCTGGGTCTTTGGTGACTGTGTGATCACTGGGTGATTCATGTAACCTGGCCACCATCTTGGTGAACCTAACTGATGATGATCCCAGTGACGGTTGCAGAGAAATATATAGCCATGTTGCAAATTCAACAACTCAGATGTGGATCCTTAGCCTTGTGTACATCCAACAGTTGGTGTCCTGAATTCTGAGACTGGAATTAAACTAGAAAGTGGGGAATTGGGCTGCCAAGAGATCTCAGCAGGTAAAGGTGCTTATTCAATCCATGGAACCCACATGGTAGGAAGAGAGAACCGTTCCTCTGACATGCATGCTACATCCACAAGAATGCTGTGACACACATCACTACCACCCCCAAATACACACACACACACACACACACACACACACACACACACACACACACACACACACTTTTTTCAAAGACATTTTTTAAAAGAAAGAAAATGGAAAATTTAAGGGAGGCTGTCACATTTGGCATAGTGATATTCTGAGAATGGAAATCACTGCCCAGATCTTCTTAATTTGCAAGACAATTATAAAACACATACCGTGGTTCTGCTCAGTAGAAAGACCCTACCCTGCCCCATCAGCCAAAGAGATGGGTTCCAGGTAGCCATGTCACCACACCCAAACTGATGGGACAAGTGTGGCTATATAACTTTGGTTGAGCCAATCAGAATGCATTTGGAATTGGGACTGGAAGATTCTAGCTCATTGTGTGTTGGATTCTTGTAAAAAGAATTTCTACTTATGAATAATTGCTGGCCACTATGGCAAAGCCTTGTTCTTACCAAGTCCTCATGAACTCTGCTCTTAGTGCGAGACATGAGCTCAATCTCATCAGCCTGGACACCTTTTCCTCCCACTCTTTGTGATCTGAAAGTTGGAAAATTTATGTATTAGGTGCTAAAACCTGACATGGTTTCGTGGGAGTAAAATGCTAGTTTCTTTTTGCTTTTCAGTAATTATTTCTTACCCACTACCAGGGTCAGTCTGGACACCAGGAGCTCAAGGCAAGATGCTGGCTGCTGGCTGCTGGCTGCCTGCTGCTTGGGCCTCCTCCTCTGTATTTATTCTCTGAAATCACAGTGGGGATATATCCTGATGTCTGGGAATTTTAAGCGCCATATCTGCTCTGCACAGTGAACTGGTGTTTGCATTATTGATAAAGAGGCAGAGATTCTGAAAGGTCAGCACAGTGAGCCTGCCTTTCAAGCCTTGTTCAAGCACAGGCTTGCATCCCTTGCCAGATTGTGAAAGCTTAGAATCTGTGTGGAGGTCAGTGTGCATTTGTGCATGCATTGTGTGCGCGTGCATGAGGAGGCTGGGCTCACTCTTAGAGTCGTTCTTCAGGAGCCATCCATCTTTTGTTTTGTAGACAGCCTCTCTGGCCTGGTGCTTACTAAGGAAATGAGGGGGTGACTGGCCAGTGAGTGAACCCCAGGGATATGTCTGTCTGCCCCTTCCCAATGCTTGGATTTCAAACATGAACCATCACTCTTAGCTTTAACAAGCAAACAAATATGGGTGCTGGGGCTCACACTCAAGTCCTCAGACCCAGACAGCAAGCACTTGAGTGAGTCATCTCCCAGCAGGCTGAAACTTGGGGTTCATGAGAGCCCCCTTTGGCTTGCTCTGGTTTTTGCTTCGGTCCCTTGAAATTCCTCCAGACTTAGCAGGTCAACTCACTCCAGAAAAAATGAAAATAGATGGGCTGCAGTGTTCACATTCACAAATCTGGAATGAAATTGCAAGTGGTAAGTGAACGCCATAGGATGCTTTCTCTGATCAATGCCTAGAGATGACCTTGAACCCAATGGCTTGAGAGACACTGAAGAGGGAGGAGCCTGAACTGAGAAACAGTGAAGGGAGGATTCACTTGCTTTCTGGGTTGGGGAGCAGGAGTGAGCCATTTAGGGATGCAGCGTCTGTCTCCTGACTGCATGTCCCAGAAACCAGTGCCTTCTTCAAACATCCTCACTGGAAGACCTCACTCTAACATCGCTTACAGTGGCAGCATCAAACCGGAAGACTGTGGCTAAATCACTTGGGTGGCTGAGCAAAGGTAAGTTTCATAGCTGGAGCCCTGGAAGGCAGAACTACCCATGACCGGCTCCATCAGACTAATCACAGCTGCCAAGGTTGTTAAAAAGTCCCGAAGGATCAACTCGCCCCTGACTTTGTACCGCTAAGTCATAAATCCCTAGAGTGGATGTGTGATTAAAAGGGTTAAATATCGTCTTGGTAACGGCCGTGATCTCTATTGTAAATGAAAATCCCAGTGCTCTGAACCAAAGTCATTTCCCATCAATATCTTAGTTTAATATTTTTCTGGACTACAGGGATCTTTAATGCTTCTTATTTTGTGTCTGAGATTAATCTGATGTTGCATTTCTCATACTTGGCTCTAGGGAACAATAGTAATTTTCCCCTTTATAAACTGTCCTCCCCACACACACTCAAAGGCAGCTATCTTGACTGTCTTCTGCATAGAATGGCACTCTTCAGACTGTTATGAATGACTTTTTATAAAAAGTTATTGTCAGTGACCCTAGAGACAGTGGGAAAGCACTGTAGCACTCAAGGCTACATTCATTGCAGGGGTCTGGCACTCAGCGTTTTATGGACCTGACCACAAACCCTGCATTTAATCACCCTGCCTTTCTATGCCTGTACATTAGATAGCAAAGCTTTCTAAATCACCAATAAATCACTCATGTAGGCCAGGTAGAAATGGACCACATATAGATTATTCATTTATGAGTTCCCATGGAGAGGAGCTTCATAACCAAATGGCTTAGAAAGATTACTAGGAGGAGGAGGACTTCCCAGGATATGCAGAGGCACCCTTCTCCAGAGAGTGGGTTGAAGGCAGTTTTACCTGTGCTCAGCACATACCTAACCAAAGACAGATACATCCAAATTCATGTCCCAGCTTCATCACTTGCTAAGTCTGTGGCACTCCAAGTTACTTAGTCTCCATCTGCCTAGGTTTCTTTGTCTCTAAAATAAGCATAATAACAGCATTCGTGCAATGGAGTTGTCGCACACCTACCTGGGACAGTGACGTTGATGTTAACAGCTCACTCTTTCAGAGAGACAGGAAGTACTTGAGGTCTTTCCCTCCAAAGGGATTCATTACAGAAAATGAGCGCTACAGTTGATGGCTGTGGTGAGAAACCAGAGGCCCAGAGGGCAGCTTGGAGATTAAACATGGTGGGAAGCTGCTAGGGATGGAGGAACAGAAGGAGGTTGTCTTGCAGGAGATAAAACCACATCCGGATCTGAGCTAGAGACACTGGGGAATGCCCCAGGATGCAGGGAAAGGGAATAAAAACATCCCAACCTGTCTCTAAATTCTATTTTCTCATCTTGCACCAGCACCTCCAATGGCTGAACCTTCCTGGGAGTTTTAGGCCAAGGGAGCCCAGAGAATGTAGCTCCCTAAATTACATACAGAACATGTGAAGGGAACCTCAAGGGTGGATCTGAGCGCAAACAGGAAGTTAACCCAGAAATCTTGACACTTACAGAGCTCTTCTTATGAGCAGGCTCCAGGCTCAGTGCTTTGCAGGAATTAATTCATTAAACCTCTGTGGAATACCCAATGACTGTCAGATCTGTTATTGAAATAATTAGCATAAAACTTAAAGAAAATAAGAGCATATGGTAGCATCTTTCACATGGAGGGAAACTGAAAGGGGGAACTGTGTCTAATTCATCTTTAGGTGCCCAGCACAGGACATGGTACCCTGCCTTTGGTGGTCATTCCGTTCCCATTTGTAAAACTAAATGAAATCTGCATCAGTGAAATCAATGGAGTGAAGCTAAGTGGAGTCTTGCTAGTCATTGCCAAGGCTCCCTCATAAACGATCTCTGCCTGGCTGTCTCTCAGAGGGGAGGGGGGAGGGGGAGGGCTTTTAGAATCCTGTGTCATCATCTCCATGTCCCTGAGAGCTCCGAAGCCTGTCCTGGGAAGACCATATGATCTGACCACAAAGGGATAAAGATGTCTGAGGAGCCTTAGATGCACTTGAATCGAGCCCAGGCACCAGACAGACTGTGAGCATGTGTGTAGCCCAGGCCTAGCCTGACAACAGTCACATGAACAACTCTTAGTAGAACTACCAACTGAGCCAGAAACCAACTGAACTGAGAACCCAGGTGTGAATGTGGCCTTCCTAAGATACCATGTTTGGATGCAATTTGTTCTTCAGCAATGATTAATACAGGAATGTGTGTGTTCTATAAAATAAAAGCAAAAAATTAAAAACAGACAAAAGATTCAATAAAATATTAAGAGTGAGTCCTTTGCTAACCCATCTGTGTTTTATAGTGAGTCCCTCCAATAACCTTTCTGTGGTTTTCTTCCTTTTCCTTCTGTATAAAGTTTTGGCATCACCAGGTATTTCCTTAAAAAATAAAAAAAAAAAAAACATTATATGTTGGAAAACAATTAACAGTGGCTTTGGGAGTATCTAGACTTCTTCAAGAAGCTCCAGGAATCCTATCATGGCTCCCCAAAGAGCCAAGCAAGTAAATGAAAGTGATTATAGCTGAATCCTTAATATGAAGACTTCTCTTGCTCCCTGCAGGCACTGGGTCCCTGTACACATGTGCATGAGAGCATTCTTGTTCATCTTACGTGAACCAAAGCTCTTCATGCCTGTTGATCTGTTTCGTCCAAAGCCAAGTTGTCTTCAGGACCCACTGACAGGAAGTCTGTCTTTCTAATGAACTTAACAGTGTCTCCCTGGGGCTTCCAGTCATAGGTCATCACTGAGTACCTGCTGTGGGTCATGCATTGTTCCAGGCCCTGGATACAATAAAGAATAAGACAAAAATTCTTATTTCCCAGGAATGTATATCCTAATGGATGAAATGTACAATTTAAAATGCAAAACTTACATGATTGTTACAAATCAAGAGATTGCCTAATAGGCCATGCAATAGAATATTAATTCCTCGGTATAGCAGCGCTGAGAGATGGGAGGATTTGGTCATGAGGTGGCACCCTTATATGGATTCCTGCCTCTCCCAGGGGATGGGTTAGCTACAGTGGGGGCTCTGCCTTGTCTCCTTTGATGTCCTCTCTACTAGGAGTTGGAGCATCCCAAGACCTTCATCTGATGCAGCTGGCTGATGTTAGACTTCCCCATCTTCAGAACCACAAAGTCCAAATAAACCTCTTTTCTTTATAAAGTATGCAGTATCAAATGTTATGCCATGAAAGCAACAGAAAACAGAGTAAAATACTAATTTGAGACTGAGAACAGGCCAGGCAGTGGTGGCGCACGCCTTTAATACCAGCACTTGGGAGGAAGAGCCAGGCGGATCTCTGTGAGTCCAATGTCAGCCTGGTCTACAAAGCAAGAGCCAGGACAGACACCAAAAATACACAGAGAAACCCTGTATCAAAACAAACAAACAAACAAACAAACAAGAGACAGAGAACAGTATGGAGAAAATAAACCAAGGTCAAGGTGTTGAGAGTGAAAGGGGTATGAGTTTTTAAAGGACGGTCATGGAAGACCATCTTGGGGGGTTGACTTTGGATGGAGACATGGCTGAAGAGAGAGAGGACACCTGTGTTTCTCTGGGAGAGCATTCTGATGGAGGAACACCAAGAGCTAAGTTCTGAAGAGGCACCTGCTTACAAACCTGATTAAGAGTACAAAGGCCAAGATGGCTGGAGAGGGCTGTGTGTGAAAGAGGAAGGAGCATTGGGTCAGGCAAACTCTAAGAGCCCTGCTGAGGGCTTTGGATTTCATTCTCGGTGTGCTGGGAAACTTCTGGAGGGCAGGCACAGAGGTGTGATACAGCTAACTGGTGTGGTCAGAGCTTTGCCCTAGGTACCAAGTAGGAACCTGAAGGTAGGGGAGGAGAGTGAATGACCATTAGCAGTTTGCTGAGGCTCTCCAGGCAGCCAATGAGAAGTGGTTAGGTTCCAGATAGACCCCCAAGCTGGAACCACTGGGCTTATTAGATTACACACAGATGTAAAGAGAAGTCAAAGAGAACCCCAAGGTGGTTTTTAAAAACAAGTAACTTTATATCAGCAATATTTGTAGATGACTGCATATAACAGTTGGTTCATGTAAGAGACAGATATATTCCCAAATCATTTTAGTAGTAGGCTTGCTATATTAAACATACAGTAGTTAGGCAGAAAATAAAAGTTTACACATGTGGGAACTCTCAGAGGGAACTCAGTGTTCCCTCTGGGAAAAGCATCATTATGTACATTGAATGAGTAGGATTGGCAGACAAAGATCTTTCCAGATAGCAGAGTCAGCCTGGATGAGGAGGAAGAGGAACACACAGAGTTTGGGGGGTTACTAGGGGTCAACAGGCAAGATGGGCATGGAAGAGAATGAACACAGGAAAACCACAGGGAGCAAGCTCAGTTTAGGAGGGCGTTGGTCGTTCAGAGGAGACGGGGTCCCATCCTGAAAACAGAGCCACCGGAGAGGGTTAAACCAAGAAGGTGTGGGGTAGGAAGTGGACCCCAGAGCTCACCCTGGCAGCCACGTGTGGAGAGCGGTGTGAAGACTGACAGGTGAGGGCAGTGTGTCCGCTGTAGTCATTATCGTCCTTGGGAAAATGCAGGCCTAGGACCGGCAGGAAAGGGAAGGTCGGAACTAGAGAGAAGCCAGTTGTGCTGTTGAAACAGGAAACCAGAGCGACTGACCTTGATGACTGCGAACAGGTGGTCCCAAGTTCCTAATGTGAGTGGGTGAAGTAGAAAATTGGGGAGGATGGATAACTTGACATACTAAGTTCGAGCCGCCTTAAGGATAGCCTATGCTACCTCTGCATACAGTTAGGTGTAGAAGTCTGAAGCTCAAAGTCAAGGTCCAAGGCTGGAAATAAAGACACGCTTGTATCATTCTGTTCTTGAGGACTCTACAAGTTAAATCTGATTTGCTTTTGGCATCCCTAAACATTTGAGGATAACCGTGCTACTCAGATCCACCCCACTGAGCTGCCTGAGGCATCCTTGGCTCTTCCCATCACTGCCCACTTGGGCCTCAAACAGAGCATTCAGAAGCCCCACTGCTCATGGTGTCATCTGTGGCCCAGTGGCACCGCCTGGAGTCTGGGGACATGTGGACATGTGGATGAGTCCCCTCACCTCCAGAACTACCGGCTCAGCATCTGTGTTTTAATGGAACCCTTCAGTGATTCTTCAAAACACTGGTTTAAAGTAGACTGATGTGCACTAACATGGTCCTGGCAGGTATTAGCCATGTGTGGAAAGGCTATTTTGTTTTAATTTTTGCCAGCCTAATCACAGTTTCTCCTCCCTCCCTCCTCTCCTCCCAGTCCCTCCCCTCAACCTCCTCTGTCCTCCCCACCCCCAGCCACCCCTCCTCCTTTCTCTTCAGATAAGGGCAGGCCTCCCGTGGATATCAGCCAGCCGTGGCACATCAAGTTGCAGTAAGAGTAGGTGCCTCCTCTCCTGTTAAGGCTGGGCGAGGCACCCCAGAGGTGGAGCTCAGAGAATCCTGTGGAAGAGCAGGGAGAAAGGATCGTGGGAGCCAGAGGGTTCAAGAACACCACAAGAAACCCACAAAACACTAACCTGAGCTCCTAGGGGCTCACAGGGACTGGGCAGGTTATTTTTATGGCCTCTCTGTGCCTCCATTTCTTTCTCTATCTTTCTCTATAATATCAGGAGTTATCTCATAAACAGTTATAAAGGCATAAATAAAATAATTCAAGTAAGCTACTTCGTATAGTTAGGCCCCCAGTGTGAGTTTATTACTGACTAAACTCCAGATCCCTTGCTGTAGTGATGAGCCTCCTGTGAATCATATCCAATTTGTCTACATGCCTTTGAAAGCAAAACGTTCAGAGCTGAGCACCTGCACTGAGTGTAGACTGGTCAGCCCTTGGTCAACTGGACTGGCTTGTTCTGAACACCTGTTGTGACGTTAGTCGTGACTGTCACTTTCCATTACGCCTGTCGTGACGGTTGGTCTTGGCCGTCACTTCCCGTTGCTGTGGACAAATATCTGAAGAAGGATTTATTTCAGCCTTTTGCTTCAGAGGCTTCAGTGCACGGTCAGCTGGCTCTGTTGCTGCCCTACCTGTGACAAGGCAGGCACACGATGGCAGAAAGCCGTGACAGAGGAAGGCCGCTTGTCTTCTGGCAGCCAGAGGCTTAGGACACCTTTCATGGCCATCCTCCTAGGGACCTACTTCCTCCACCGAGGCCCTGCCTCCTAGTTCCCATAGCCTCCCAGTTGTGCCATCAAACTGAGAAGCCATCTGTACTTTTAATCCATTCATTAGGTCGAAGCCCTCATGATCCCAACACTTCTCCATAGTGCTACCAGCCGGGAACCAAGCCTTCGACACAGGAGACTTTGGGGTGATTCTTCTAATTAAAACCATAACAAAGCTCCCCTCCCTGTTTTTTTTTTACCTGCTGCCTTCAGGTACCTTCGACTAGAATGGATGTCACATAATGGCTGTGGATTGAGCTAGAGAGCTGAAACACCTGTGGGGAGCTGAAGAAGACCAGTAAGTGTGTAGAGCAGATGAAGTGCTGAGTGAATGTGCATTGTTGACATGAGTCCAGCCATGTCAAGGGCCAAGGCCTTGGACCCATGGGAAATTAGGAAAGCCTTCCCTGTTTCGTTCAGGCTGAGAACTGACAGAGCCTTCCTCCGTTCTGAGCGCGAGTGCTGACAGTGTGAGTATTGACCACTGTGTGCAACAGCTAGCAACTGAAGCTTCCTCCTCTGGGATATTTACAGCCTGAGACTGTAGACTGTCGGGCTATAGAGACCTCCTGCTGAGACTGGCTGATCCATCCCCTGTACTGTGCATAACACACTCCAGGTCCAGATTGTTGGGATAGTTGGTGCCCTCCATCAGAGCAAACACAGCCCACCTGACCCTAGAGGTCCATTATGTTTATCTGTGTTCTTTCTTCAGAATCTTGCCATCCCATCAGGTTTCCAGACCCACATCACATGGGATGTGGTAAAACATCTGCCTTTGTCCAGTCCCTACAATTAGCAGCTGCATGGCTTACAAGAAGCACTTAATTTTTCTGGACCTGTTGCTTCATCTGTTGTTTAAAAGGTGGTGGGACTAACGCCCGTCTTACAAGCTGCTTTCTTTGGTTTGGAAGTGACTTGCCCCAAGTATGGTGTGCTAAGATTGTAAATCCTCTAAAAAGTTAAGGTCTATCCTAGGGGAGGAGGAATCGATGCTAGAGAGCTTGCCCAGCATGACCAAGGGCTTAGGCTTGATCCCGACACCAGAGAGGGGGGAAGGTATATTTTCCGCGATGTGGTGGTACACACCAGCAGTTCCAGTAGTCGGGACACACAGGTAGGATGATGCCAAGTACAAGGTCAGCCTGGGCTAGGTGATGAGATGAGGTGAGCCTGGTGGAGGGTAATTAGGTCATGGAATTCTACCCTCTGAATGGATTAATATTGGACTTAAGGGAGTGGGTTGGGTCTAATAGAAGTAGATTCATTCCCAAGAGATCAAGTTGTTAGAATCAGAATGAACCAGTCTCTCCAGTCTCCTGCCTTCTTCCTCACAAATGTGCCTCCTTGGACACAGTTTTTCTCTTTCTGCTTCTTCACTGGGTTGTGATGCAGCAAGGGGAACCTGGCCAGGATGCTAGTGCCATGGTGTTCCAGGGACCAAATAAACCTCTTTATAAATTACCGGGCCTCAGGCATCTTCTTATAATAATACAAAGCACACTAATAGATATGGTTATTGCAAAGTCTAAATGACTTGAAGCATGAAGAAAAAGATCTGGAGCATTTATAGTAGTCGTTGCCCAAGGCTATCAGTAGAATCCCACTAGAATGCAGTTCACAAAACCACGGCATTTTGGAGGTTCAGAAAGGTTACACTATAGATACTAGAGAGCTATAGACTCATCGTGGGCTCGGCAAGCAGGCCCCTTGGAATGCATCTGTATCTTCTCTCATATACCTCAGGCTTTGGGACTTGTGATCTCAGTGTGCACTGTCCAACCTGCCCAGCAGTATACAGCAGGTCTGCCTTCCTTGTTTAGAGCATCAGAACCTAGCTGGCTTGGGGTAAGTCTTGGGGGAACTTAGGGTTCACTGGATGGATCTTAAGGTTTTTGGGTTTGGCTTTGGGTTCATAATGAATCTCAATTATGAAAACTGTGTAGTTCATTTCAATGAAAAATAATTCCAATTGTTTTTCAGTTGCCTGGGTGCCTTAAATTTTTACAAACTTATTAGCTGGCAGAGATTTCCTCAGGAACATGGTGTGGTGTTGCGGCTTTCCAGTTCTTCCTGTAAGTACTGGCCAATGGCAGAGCAATGATTATCTCTCTGTCATTGGGGGGGGGGGGAACTAGCATTTTATTACTTGTTTTTGATTTGCTGAATTGCCACCAGGAAATGGGTACCTTGCCTGGAATAGTGGGGCTGTCATGAATGGCAGGATTATGGTTATCAAGCTATGGTGGATAGCAGGGCTGTCACTCTGAGCCCTCATTCAGCAAGCTGGTTCTGGTTTAGTGGGACAGTAGAGAGTTTAGAAGCCAGCATTCAAGTAAACTCTGTGGGTGCTTTGTATGGGCACATAACAGATCTGAACCGTCCCAAGTGAAAGTTCAGTGTGACCATGTGACTCGCTTGGGCTAAATAAATGTGAACAGAAATTATTTGTCATTACTGGGTAGAATTTTTAAGAGAAACTGGTGCACCTGCTACATAACCCCTGCTCTTCTGGAAAGACTATAGAGCCCAAGCTACAACAAAGGCTGGATCCTAGGAGTCTATGTGGAGTCCAAGAGAAGAGTAGATTGAGCAGGAGATTAAAAACAATAATAATAAACCCATACAACGTTTGTTGTGTTAAGACATTGAGATTTGGAGGTCATGTGTTGCTTCAGCATAAAGCAGCCCTCATAACTAGGACTGGAGGAGGAAGGAAGGATAGAGAGACTGGCTGGAGCTGCGGTGAGGAGAAGAAAGATGTAAAGTACCGGTAAGCCACGAGCCACATGACAAAGTAGAGATTAATAGAAATGGGCTAAATATAAGAGTAAGAGCTAGACAATGATAGGCCTGAGCTAATGGCCAAGCAGTTTAAATAATGTAAGCGTCTGTGTGTTTATTTTGTAAATGGTTTGTGGGACTGGCGGGACTTGGGAGCTGGCGGGACTTGGGAGCTCGAGAGAAATTTTCCAGCAACAAGTGACCTTGAAAGTTGTTATCACATCCAATTCTTCTAATCAGTGTCCTTGAGTGGGTGGCACGTCAGGTAAACTTCAAGCAAATTTTAAGGAAAAAAATATTTTAAATAATGAACCTTTCTATTGCTTGCCTAAGTAGAATGCTAAGTAAGTTGTAAAAATACAGTGTTTATTTTAGAAGCCAGCAATGACAAAGAAACTGGCCTGCAATGATTAGAAAGGGTTTGGTTTTATATTAAACCCAGATTTACCGAGACCTTAGTTTTTATTCTATCTAAAGTAAAAAGAAATTTAATTCCTGATGTGTCTTGTCATATAACCTAGACCTTGAGTTCTTGGGAAGAATCTTGAATTGAATATTTAAGCAATTATAGCAACCGGAGCCTCCCAGAGTGTTACCTGCTTTCATTACATTTCAATCTCGAAGACATATGTCTTCTATTTTGGCTTTTCATTAAAAGGGGGGAAGAAGAAAGCACAGTGAATGTCTATGAGATAAATGAACGTTTCGTCCTTTCTTAATAAATCTATTTCCCCTTCTCCTTGAGCTCTTGTCTGCTGTCCAAGTCACTAGGGACCAAAGAGGTCTCTGTGGGAGGGCCGAGGAAGACTTCAGTGGAGAAGAGGTGATGCGGATCAGTGGGTGCCACCTGGAGGAACCCAAAGACAGATGAGAGTGGTCGGAACCAGCGCCTCAGACCTGGGACACCGCAAGCTGGCCCCAGCCTCCCCTTGTTACCGAATGCCACTTAAGGAGGACAAACAGAATTGATGGGAGTTCGAGCTTTGAGTTGATAGACTGATGAGGTAAACTGAGACTCTTCCGGGAGGTTGGGGACTCCAGGGTGAAAGGAGAAACATGTCCCAGGCATGGGAGCACAGGTGTGGAATCCTGACTCTCAGAGACTGAGACAGGAAGATTGCAAGTTCAGGCCAGCTTGAGCTACATAGCAAGATAATGTCCCCCCCACCCAAAAGAAAGGCAGGGGATGTAATTCAGTGGAGCACTTGCCTGCATTTCACGAGGCTCTGGTTCAGACCCCAGCACAGGAGGAACAGAAAATGGAAGGTGTTTTGAGAATTCTTTCCCTGGGGAGACATAAGCAATGCCCACTCACTCTTTTAAGATCCCAAGGGCAAACCAAATTACAATTCCTGTGCAGATCAACCTGGAATTGCTTACAGAATGTGGATGATCCCAAAGCAGCTGCCCTGGAATGACTCTCCCCAGCATGGACCATGGCTTCCTCACAGATGCATAAATAGAGCCCATCTTCAATTAACCTTCCCCAGCCAGCTCTTATACATATTCTACACCTCCCGTGACCCAGAGCCCATGTGCAAGTAGGACAGAACTGTATACAAATGTCTAAAGGGAGAAACTGGACTCTCAGGGGAGGGCCCAGTGACACCCTCGCCACCTCCTCCTGTCAGGGAATGCCGAGCGCCGTCACAACGGACTCTTGCAAGCAGGCTGGTCTGAGGCAGATGATGGCTGTTCCCTCAGAGGACCAAGTTCTACAACAGAAGGGGAGGACATAAAGTCACTTTAATAAATATAAATATTGATCTGTAGGCATGCTCGGTGAAAGTACATGATTTTTGTACACACATTGCAGGGAAAAACCACGGACACTGTGGCTCCTTTCTTGAGAGACACTGGAAGACTGTTCTTGACTTTGGTGTTTGCAGGTTTTCAGTGGGCACCAGGCTCACAGTGGGGGGCTCGACTCTGTGCTGACTGCTGCATGGACACTCAGAGTTTCTTGTCCAGTGGGTCTGAGGAGGAGCTCAGAACCTGCTTTTCTAGAAAGTTCTCTAGTGTGTCTGTTGCCGCTGATGCAGGGATCACACTTTGAGAATTCCTGCGTTAATTCATCTGAGTCCAGTGTTCAGCTCACCCCAGCTGACACTAAACCCTGGAGGGTGGGGTGATGCAGGACACAGCTGCAACCATCATGCGATGTCACCAAAGCCACCATCTTCTCATTGTCACACCTCTGCTGACATTCCCCAGCAGTCCTTACAGGCCAGGTGTGACGCGGAGCGTTTCCGACAGCTGGCCTCCTCTAACCCACATGTCCCGTTTCTGTTTTGCAGGTGATGGGGCTGAAACTTCAAGAAACCCAGGACCTTGTTAAAAGCACCAGGGGTGGCCCAGCCTGGCCTCACTGGGCAGTCTCTATCAAGAGCACAGTTTCTGAACCACCACCGACTCAGTTTGTCATCTGAGCAACGCCCTTTTAAAGGAGGTAGTTTGGGGACCACAAGACCCAGAACTGATTTATTAAAACCTACTCATTTATGTCTAATCTTGGTATTGGAGGTGTCTGAGCTGTCTTAGACACTGGGACATTTCTAGCCACAGTTCCACATCTCTGCCACTACCACAACCTCACTTGGAGACTTCTCCCCCTCTCAGAGCCCGGAGGTTTCCTTTCAGCTCCTGTCCTAGAGGTTAGCGCTTCAGTTTTCTGGTCACCCCTTCAATGTGCTCCTCCCCCACTCCACAGCTGAGGGAAGGGGCCAGAGAGGGGTGCTTGCTCAAGCATCTAATTAAATTGAATTTTGCTAAACAAAACTTCATCTCCTCCAGAGAGAAATCATATCACTGTTTGTGAGCAGAAGCAGCTGTCAGCAATTATGTTTTAAATAGTAGGGTTTATTCTATTTGATATGCATCGTTTATAAAAATGCCTGTAAGGAAAAGCGGGTCCAGTGACAAACTTGAACAGGAACAGCCTGTGTTCAAGTCCGTTTTGAGCAGTCTTTATTCAACCCTGAGTATTTTCATGGTCTTCATTTATTCTGGCCCTGTGTTTGGCTCATATGCTGTTCCCACTGCTCACATGGAAGGTGGCCTCAGCAGTGTTCTCAAACCCAGACTCAAAACTTAGGAAGAACAAATGGGGCCATGAGTCCCACTGGTCAGCTGTCAAGAATACTGCCCCTAAAGCTTCTCCACAGGAATCTGCAGTCTGGGTGCCACTCCAGACAAAATCATCTTTTTTTCACATTTGTGTGTGTGTGTGTGTGTGTGCATCCGTGTCTGTGCATATGTTTGTGTGTATAAGCATAAGTACAGGTACCTTCAGAGGCAAAATGCATCGGATCTCCCTGGAGCTGGAGTTACAGGCAGTTGTGAGCCATTAGATGTGGACACTGGAAAGCAAACTCTGATCCTCTATAAGAGCAGCACGTGCTCTAAACCACTGGACTATTTCACCAGCCCCACAATGTCATCTTCTTAAGTCCATCTGGGCCAAAATTACATGTGTTCATGCTCTCTCCAAACTCTTGGCTTGTTTCCCAAGAACATGAGAGGGAAAAACCCAGACAGAAACCCCAAACTCTCTCATGATGCCCTTCCCTTCCTGTTCCCTCTTTTCTTTTCTCTGCCCTTTGGAGAACACAAGCAAAATCCAGCTGGGCCCAACTCTGTAGGTGTGAGGAAGACACTTTCCCACTATGCCTGGCAGCTGGTATGGAATGGGTCAAAGAAGCAGATGGTGTAGAATGGGCAGTTAGGAACAGGAGGAGGACACTGGATCCACAGAGATCTATCCCCGCCTGGGCAGAGATAGAGATACTCATGTTAGTCCTGGGATTCCAAGCAGAGCCTCCTGCAACCATGAATGAACACACACTTGGTTCTAACCCACTCACATCCCTTCTTTATGCATCCTTTCCACGTGTTCTCTTTCCCATTTTCCCAATTATAAAAGAAATACATGCTCACTGCAAAAGAAAAACATTGAAAATGAATAAACATGAAAACCCAGATCCTACCCTCCACAATAACCACTGTGTGCCATTTCCATACTTTTCAGTATTTCTGAAATATTCAAATATTTGTGTCCGTCTTCCAGATAGTTTTTACAGGTCCGTGCATCTCTCTGGACAGAACTGTGCTGTACTGCCCATACCTCTCTCTTTCCCACTTCGTAATAACTTACAGATCTTTTGCCAAGTCAATCATATGTCTCTGCATCACTGCTCCTGGTGACGATCACAATTTATTAACTAGATCCCTTTTGATGAACACGGGGCCTTCCCCACCACGCTTCCTGGGCAAACTAGCAGTAACCTTCCCATAGCTGTTACCGGTTTTCACCTTTCCTCCCAGTTTGGGGCTTGAGTCTCCATCTCCACAGATGCTCCATGGGACCATGGCCTGCGTACAACTGAAATTTCTGTAGCCTGTGTATCACTGCCAGCTAATGAACAACCATCCGATGGCTGGGCTAACCACTAAAGGAGGAAACTTGCTCTTGGCTCTCTTTTCTTTGTTTGGTTTTTGGTTTTTTGAGACAGGGTTTCTCTGTGTAGCTTCGGCGCCTTTCCTGGAACTCACTCTGTAGACCAGGTTGGCCTCAAACTCACAGAGATCCACCTGCCTCTGCCTCCCGAGGACTGGGATTAAAGGCGTGCACCACCACCGCCCAGCTTTTTTTTTTTTTAATTTTTATTGAATCTTTGTGGATGTCCCATCATGCATCCTGATCCCACTCATCTGCCCGCCCCCTCACTTCCGCCCTCTGCCCTTGCAACCTCCTGCAGCTCTTGGTTCTTAAATGGCCGTTCTCTCCACCAAGATTTCTCCTGTCTGAGCCTTTCCCGCCTTTGTGACTCACGTTCCAGCACGTTCTGCCTGTCACTCCCCTGTGTTTCCCCTGAGCTCTCTTCCACTAACACTCATTCTATAATTCTTCCTTCTGTTTCTGTTCCTTAATGTTCTGGGGTGCTGGGGAGGTAGTTCAGTGGGTAAAATGCTTACTAAGCAAGCATGAGAACGTATCTGTAACTCCAATGCTAGGAGCACAGAGATGGGCACATCCTGGGGTCCTGATGGCCAGATAGTCTCTAGCCAAATTAGCAAGCCCCAGGCTTAGTCAGATAAGAATCACAGACAGAGACACTGACATTGATCTCAGGCCTCCAGACACATGTACATACGGACAAGCACATATATGGACAGCACACACACACACACACACACACACACACACACACACACACATCCTTTTTCTTTTCATCGCGCTCCACCAGCCAAGGAGGAGCCTAGGGGGTTGGAACATTTACATTCATGTGATGAGGTCAAACAGGACATCCGTGTTCAACTCCCACCTTGTCAGTACTCACTGGACAAGTCACACTGAATCTCAGTTCTTCTATCTGTAGACTCCGAAAGCCTTGGCTAGCCCCACATTTCTATGTGAGCAATGACTTTGCTTTAGGGAGCAGAGAGAAGAAATAAAAATGGTGACTTGTAAAAAGTGAGAGACTACTCTCAGTCATATATGAATAAATGACAAGACAGTGGTCTGCTCCCGGTGGGTGGACGCCGACTGAGAACGGCTCCCAGAGGCGTATAGATTTGAATGTTCAGACCTCAGTTGGTAGAACTGTTTGGAAAGGATTAGAGGTGTGGCCTTCTCGAAGGAGGTGTGTCAGGGGGGCCACCTTTGAGGTTTCAGAAGACCCAGGCCATTCCCAGTCTCTCACTCCGCCTCCTACTTGCTGACCAAACAGAAGTTCTCAGGCACACTCCGCACCATTCCTGCCTGCACGCTGCCATGCCCTGTGGACTCTAACCCTCTGAAACCGAAAGCCCTGAATAAGCCACTGCTTTTATAAGTTGCTTTGGGTCATGGTGTCTCATCACAGCAATAGGAGGATAACTAAGACACCGAGTCATAACAAATCTGAGAGTCAGAAGCAACAGACATATTCCCAGGGAGAGTGCTGGAGTCTGCTGACTACCCCCAGACACTGTTTGCTCTTTTGTCCTTTAAGGAATAGAACCTCACACCTACCCTTCCAAACAAATGTGTCAAGTGTTAGTTAGGCACATAACCACCTAGCCAGAGCCAAAATTTTCCAGAGTCCTTTGCAGCTCTTGCTGAATATGAACTGGTGGCCTGCCCAGTACAGTGGTATATAAGCAATACCAATGTGTGGAAGCTTAGCTTGCTCATCCTTAACTCTTTCCTTCTCTAGCCTGACAGGTATGGCCGGTGATTCGGGCTGCAGCCTTCCAGTCCTGTGGGTGTCTTAGTCAGGGTTTCTATTGCTGTGAAGAGACACCATGACCATGGCAACTCTTATAAAGGAAAACATTTAACTGGGGCTGGCTTACACCAAGGCAGCATGCAGGCAAACATGGTGCTGGAGAGGTAGCTGAGAGTTCTACATCTTGATCTGCAGGCAACAGGAAATGAACTATGTCCACACATCAAGGCCTGCCCCCACAGTAACACACTTCCTCCAACAATGCCGCACCTACGTCAACAAGGCCACACGTCCATTCCATCAGGCTAAGCATTCAAACACATGCATCTATGGGGGTCATCCCTATTCAAACCGTGACAGCGATCTTGAACAGATCATCTGCCTGTGTCTGTTTCCCGTTTACGGTTTGAATACAAAATGTTTCCCATGGGTTTGTATGTTAAATAAGTGGTCTCCAGCTGCGGCACTGGAAATTCTGGGAAAATTGGGAGGCGGCACCTAGCTTTGAGAAGATCACCAGAAGTTTAACTTTGAAGGTTCTACCTGGTCCAAGTCCCCTCCACCTTCTCCACAAGGTGAAGAGCCTTCTCCACATGCCCCCATTGCTGTGATGTCATCACGAGCACATGGTGCCGAAGAACCTACCGAGTCTGTGAGCAAAACAGCTATTTCTTCTCATGAGCTGCTTCTGTCGGGAATTTCATCCCAGAAATATTACACAGTCTGACTAACACATTCTCCACCTACAACATGGCAGAAGACCATCTTATTTTGGATTTCTGTGATTAGAGATGTCATGCAGTTACCTCCTGAGGAGCCAATAGATGCTAGTCATGGTTATTGTTCAAAGGGACCATGGTAGAGATGGTTTAGGGACTCATGTGGTAGGATTCTGAGGAAGAGAGGCGTGTTTATTATTATTTTTGTGTGGTGGCCCATAGGTCTTTACTTTAGAGCTGCCAGCCTTCCCAAATGCCATCCAAAGTGGAAAAAATGGCAGTTAGCAAAATGACTAACTGCCCAAAGGAGAAGTGGAAAAGGAAATACTGTAAAGTAAATCAGTGACTTTTGCAGAGCTGGGATCAGGAGACGTTTCTTTCTGCTTCTAGAGTAGAGAGGAATAGCACCTGATAGGCACTGTAAATCGTGTGGCTGACCAGGTCTCCCTCTGTGCCGTGAGTTCCAGAAAGCCTCAAGCAGGTTTACAGCTGTATAACACAGCACACTGGCTGGCGGGATGGGTTCTTCTGTGTTTGCATTGCTTCTGATTTTATGTCTATAACCTGGGTTTTTTTCCTTTCTTGTTTCCTCTAATTTATGCCGCCTTATGACATTTTATGAGTCCCTTTAAGACTCTTAAATATTTTCTTGAAAGAAAGAATTATGGATAGATGGATAAATGAAAAATAAGAGTAAAATCTTAGAGTAGAAAAATATCTGAGAAGCCATGTGATTCAATTCAGGTAATTTTTTTCTGCAATATTCTTAAAAGATAGTCCATCAAATTGTCTAATCTTAAGATTTACAGTGATTAGAAACTTCTCTCCAATAAAATAGTTAATTGTAGATATTACTAGAATGTCTTGACCTAAAAGAGAATGATTTTCTTCTTTATGAAAAGTAATTTTAGTTACAGCAAGAGGATATAATTTTTTAAGAAGTCGGGAACACAACCTAGGAGGCTGGGAGACGGCTCAGTTGGTAAAACGCTTGCCTTGCAGCCATAAGGACCCGATGACTTCAATTCCCAAAACCTGAATAAAAAAACCATAAGTCTGGGTGTGGTAGGACATGCTTTCTATCCCAGCACTCAGGAGGTAGAGGCAGGTGGCTCTCTGAGAGTTCCAGGACAGTCTGCTCTACATGGCGAGATCTAGGACAGCCAGGGCTACTTAGAGAGATCTTGTCTCAAAAAAAGAAGAAGAAGAAGAAGAAGAAGAAGAAGAAGAAGAAGAAG
>CABHPR010141398.1:0-10473 GCA_902168415.1 Peromyscus melanophrys
CTAGGGAATGAAAGAGCTGGTTCCTATACGAGTTCTATTTTTTCAATTTTAGGAACCTCCAAACTGATTTCCATAATGACTGTATCAACATGCATTCCCGCCAGCGGTGAATAAGGTTCTCCTTCAGGTTCTTTCCAACGTTTGTTGCCAGATTTGTTGATGACGGCTGTTCTGACTGAGGTGAGATCCTATCTCAAAGTAGTTTTTCATTTGCATTTTCCTGATGACTGGATGTTGAGCACTTAAAGAAATATTTACTGCCCATTTTTGTGTTTCCTTTTTTGAAATCTATCTAGTCAATTAGTAGCCATTTTGTTTCCTTGGCATTTGGTTTTTGCAATTCATTTTAGAGTCTGGAGATTAGCCCATGGATCTAATTGCAAGGAAAATTCGAAGCTTCAGAAGCAACCAAGCAGAACAGGGAATTCTGTTTAACTATCAAAAGTGTTCAAGAGAGACAGCCACTATCCACAGCCCTCAAGGTAAACAGGGTGCTGCATCTGACTCAGGCTCAGCCAACAAGTAAGTAAGATGGCTGGGAGTTTTAAAAAAAGGGGGGGAGGGGAGCAGGAGCCAGGCAGAAATAAGAAATAAACACAGGACAAAAGCAGAGGTTGGTTCCCAAGTGAGTTGGAAATAGGCAATCCCTGTCATCAGCAAAGTCTGAGGGGTCCTTCTCAAGATGTGTGTGTGACAGAAAACCGATAAGCCCCCAAACACGTCCAAGACCAGGAAACAAAACCCAAATGATACTCACAACCACTTCTAGGTAAAAGGTCCTTAAAAAGGTTGAGTAAACATGGCTCCCAGCAGGCTGAGCTCAGAGCTGGAGTCAACAGGATCCTTCCTGCCCAGAGTCTAGTAATTCAGGCCCAACTGGTCTAACAGCTTTCCATCTCAGAGAGGCAGAGTTAGTGTTTCACCTTCAGATTTAAGATGAATCAATGTACAGGAATTAGACGCTTGAATCTGCCAAGCCTTCCTCAGCAGACCCTCTGAGCAGCCTGGGGAAAGACTAGTGCTCACTTTAAACAGCGTCATCCATTTCCTGTAATGTTTTCCTCCTCTAAAACTTATTTGGGCACATATGCAAATGCCCACCTCCCTCCTACACACAGGGAGGCCTTAATTCTGTTTATAAAATGATATTATTACGCCCCCCAAGTTCCTCACCCCATCTTGCATGCTGTTTCTTTGTTTACGATTTCCTCTCCCATTTGATCTTGTTGCTGTAGCAGTTCATTTCTGCATTTTATTTTAGTGAACATGAAAAACCTTTTCAATGTACCATTCGCTAGCTGCTAAAATTAAGAAGGTATGTCTGGAGATTCTGTCCCAGATACTGGATGGAGGTGCTCCATGTGTGACCTAGATACATATGAATTCTGGACAGAGGTGCTCACATGTGACCTAGACGCATATGAAGTCTTAACCACAGAGAGCAAAGCTGGGGTTCAAAGCAGCCCATGCTCTGCTCTCATCCAGAATTATGCCTGGTCAGGAATTCATAACTCAGGTCTTTTTTAAGCAGGTGGCACTTTTATGGAGAAATAATTCCAGAGACCTCTGCCTCCAAGAGAAGCTAGTTTAAAATAAGCAAGGAATGCCATTTTATGGAGAGGGGTTACAAATGACTTATTAGCAGTTTTAGATCTGACCTAACACATTGCTAAAACAAATATTGTCAAAGAACAGAAGTACGCTGGAACATTGGTTTCCTTTGATTGGAAATTTAGAAAAGGTAAGTTTTCTAGATACTAGACTGCAAACTTTTGTGTTCTTACATTTTATTTTTTTTTTATTGAGTGATTTACTCAACAAAACTACAATCTCTGATCATTGAAGTCAAGCAGCTTTACTGCATTTGATTTAGTTCATAAATGTTTGCATGAAGCATGAAGGGTAAAGGGGCAATAATAATAACAATAATGGTAACAGTAACAGGATATAAGATTTATATATGTTTACTGACCAATTAAGTGCTGTATTGAGGATCAAACTCCCACATGCTAGACAACTGGTCTACCACTGAGCAACAGCCTAGACCTTAATCCACCCCATAAACAAAGGAACAGATGGGGCTACATAAGGGAAATCAAGGATTATGGGACTGTTTGACCAGTGACCTCAGACCCTGTCTTAGAGTTATCATTGTTGTGAAAACACAGTGACCAAAGCCACCTTGGAAGGGAAGGATTTATTTGGTTTATCCTTCCACGTTACTGTTCATCATTAAAGAAATCAGGACAGGAACTCAAACAGATGAAGAACCTGAAGGTAGGAGCTGATGCAGAGGCCATGGAAGGTTGTTGCTTACTGGCTTGCTCCTCATGGTTTGCTCAGTCTGCTTCCTTATAGCACCCAGGACCACCAGCCCAAGAGTGGACACACCCACAATGGGCTGAGCCCTTCCCCATAAATCATTAATTAAGAAAATGCTTTACAGGGTTGCCTACAGCCTGATATTATGGATGCATTTTTTCAAATGAGACTTCCTTCTTGCCCATGACTCTAGCTTGTGTCAAGATGACATAAAACGAACCAGCACAGACCTCTACTCCCCCTCCCCAAGAAGAACACCCGGCAAAAGACATAGTCCTTTATATCAGGTCTTGGAACATGTGTAAGCTGAAGAAAGGACAGACAGATTTTTAATGATATTCAATAGAATGTAGCTAGAAGTTTCCCTGTGTCCCACCTGGCCCATGGTCAGGACAAACCTCTCACACACCAGTCCTGCAGCCACTCAGATCCAAATAAACATACAGGGGCTTATATTATTTACAAATGATATGGCCTAATGGCTCAGGCTTCTCACTAGCAAGCTCTTACATCTTAAATTAACCCATTTCTATAAATCTATACTTTGCCACATGGCTTGTGGCTCACCGGTACTTTACATCTTGCTTCTCCTGGCAGCAGCTAGCAGCGTCTCCTCTGTTCTCCTTTCTTCTTCCTCCTCCCTAGCTAGAACTTCCTACCTAACCTTATTCTGCCTCACCATTGGCCAAACAGCTTTATTTATCAACCAATCAGAGCAACACATATTCACAGCATGCAGAAAGATATCCACAGCAATAGAGGGTTTAACAATTTATTGAAAAACAGGTCGAGTCTATTGATTCATAATACACACTGCACATAAATTGGGGGTTTGTGATACATAATATTTGGCATCTGCTGCAGAATTATAAAATCGAGGGTTTTTTTAATAAAAAACACCCTTCATTATCAATTAGTATAAATATAATTTATAAAAAATGTCATTAAAATGGCTCAATATTTTTTCTATCATTATAAGTAAAATTCAAAAGGCAGGAGAGAGAAAAATATACATTCTGCTAAACCAGTTTTAAACACTGGTAATTAAATGCATCGTTGCATGTGCAAACTTCTGCGACACTTGCTTGGCCTTTTAAAAACATCATCAGAAAGCACAGTGAAATCCGAGTCATGGGGAAAGCATGAAAGATAGTTAAGCCAGATAGTAAAGCCCCCTTTAGGAGGGGGCTAAGTCAAAGGAAGCCCCCACTGCCTGGATGTGAAGTTTCATCCTTTTCACCCTCCCCTGGGGACCAGGAATAATACTACCTTCCTGTTCAGGGTCTTTCTTGGCACAGGTTTATCCCTTGCCTCTGCCCCCCACCCCACCCCCAGTTCTTGGTGTCACACTATTTGTGGTTCTCTGCTATTGCTCGCTCATACTTTCTGGCCAAGTTTCCCACTAGCTCTAATTCACTCATAATATACATGTATGCCAATGCATTTTCTGGATGACAGGCAAAAAAAATTATCGGCAAAATTAAACTTTTAAAGAAAGCCTCATGGGTTAGGAGCAGACTTCTGGTTGCCATCTGGGACAGCCTTTCTTTCTCTGACCCATCAATCCAGTGACCCATCTACTCAGTGCTCACAGGTTGGATCCAGGAGAAAAGAGGTCGAAAGTGAGAGTCAGACTCTCAAAGTATGTGTTTTTCTCTACCTCTATGTAGGTGAGCAGATGTCTTTTAAATAATATTTGTGCTCACCCATAGCAGATGTTCAAAACATGAAAAACAGAAGGGTACCCATATTCATACAACCCTTGAAACTGTGGGTTTCTTCTTGGCATGTGAACCTGGCTTTGCAATCTTCCACAACTATTAGGATTATTCTGAAGACAGTCATCAAGTTAAAAATAAACAAACAGAAAACTTCTGTACCACAAAAACCAATTTGCTTTCATTTGTAGTTAGAGAAGAAATGTTGACCTTCAGGGGGAAAGTATTGGGAAATAAAAACATTATGCTGGAAATTCTAAACTTAGTTTTTATAAATCCCTACACTGAAAAGGACTGTGTTTGTTCCTTCTGTAAAAACATTCTTGGACTCAGTTGCTTCCTATAAAACACTCACATCTTCTCCCATGAGGACTGAGGTAAGGGTAAGCAGACAGTGATGGACCTGAAATCAAAAAGTTGGAGCACAGGGACAGAAGCCAGAAAGTTCAAGTTCAGGGTCTAGTTACAGTAGAGTTAAAAGAGTAATTCTGTAAATAGGTCAGTTTCTCTGACCTATGTATAAAATTAGAATAATTGTGAAATTTAAAGACGATTATCCAAGAACATTTTAAAATAAAGGTCTTGGCAAATCTATACCACATGTTCACATTGCAGAAAGCAATAAAGGACGGAGACACCCCCACTAGCTCTCCCTGCTAGCAAAGAAACCACCTTCTAAAGTGACCACCGGCAGGCGGCATGGTTGGCATGACAGATGGGCTGGCAGCCTGAGTGGCCAAGACTTAGAGTAAGGAGAGATCAGGAGCTTGAGGATTTTAGCATTGAAATAAACTTCGAACTTCGGCAAATTCCTTGTCAGGCGAAGAAAATGAAAGAGTGGATCCTAGTCACAGGAAGTGGGGAGCAGGGCAAAGACTTGGAGGTGTGCTGAGAGCCGATGCAAAGGCTCCACAGGCTGCTCTGCGGTCACACAGCAGGATGGTGACCAGCAGGGTGACGGGAGAGGACTGGGACAGGGGACAAGACAGGGAGGAATGCTGTGCAGACTTCAGCTTCTGCACACGAAGAGCCTGCAGACGTGCCGCAGCGCCACGGTGTGAGGTAAGCAGAATCCTCGGGCTATGCCTGTGGCAGAGTGGAGGGAGGCGGCACTGCCGAGCTAGCTGCATGCAGGTCCAGAGAAGCGATGCGTAAAATGCGCAAGAATAAGGACAAGGCAACAGTCCTTCCAGAGCGGACGTGCAAACAGCAGAAACTTGTGGGTGGCTTCCTTCTACAGTTAACTTTAAAAACCCACTCTCTTCTGCAGAAAGGGAAGGTGGCTACAATGGAAGGAATCTCCAAGAACGCTTCCTCATTGAAATGACCGTTCCCGAGGTCTACAAAATAAAGTCTAGTCTTTGAAAACTAGGTTCGGTGGTCAAGGGGGTTTGGAAAATGCAAGGAAGTTATGCCTTCTACTGTGGGGTGTCAGTAAACCTCACCTGCATTGAGGCTTAGGGGAGCCACTTCTTCGCCAATGACCCCCCAAGTGTCCTCAGACAGCCACAGTCCCACTGTAAGGCTGCAGAGAACTGATTAAACCACCCACAGATGTGGCCATTTCCTGAAGCTTAATCCTCCCGGTTCACTGCCTCAACAGCGAGTAAGCCTCCAGAGCAGCATCCCTGAGCATCCATTGCCCTGGAGCTTCCCCAACTCTGGATCCAAACTGTCCTAGCCCACTCTTGTCACCAAGTCCTATTCCCTTAACGTTCTGATTCCAGGTGACCCGGGGATAAGGGACTACGGAGGTGCATTTCATGACAGTACACATAACTGGGAGGCGCAGCCCAGCTGCAGCATCCTATGGCAGAAGGCATCCCAAAGTTGTTGGTCCACTTCTGTCATGCTAGCCGAGAGGTAAGTGAGTCTCTGCCTGCATTTTCTCCTTGGTGTCCAGGCTTAGTAAATGGTGTCTGGACACCGGAGACTGACGTTGGGCCGGCATGTGGTATCTCACGTTTTTCCAGAACCTGGTGTTTGCAGACTGTGGTCTTGCTTTAAAGTCCCCTGACCAGCGAATGGCTCCCTGTTTCCGCTTAATGAATTGAATAGATTCCGGCATTTTCTCATAGTCTTGGATGTTCTCCAACTCAAGCAGGACAATTTTAATCCCTTCCCGGGTGAGAGCATTATATAGTGCTATTTGTTCTTCAGATGAGTGACCCAGCCAGCTGAAGTCACCCATATATCTCATTAAAATGATAATCAGCCTCCTGCTCTTCTTTACGTTTTCATTAGTAACCTCGATAATATCTGCAAGACACAGAGCACAATGTGGTCAGTCTAGCTGCCATCTAGACATTCTTTCCTGAACTCAACACTCAGAAAATTCTTTGCAATCTCTATTCTAAGGCTCCTGTTACCTTCCCCCGCCCTTACTTGAGGTCCAAAGACATTTTCATTTTACAGACCAGCTTAAGAACTAGCCCACAAGAGATGGACTTTGCTCTTGGAGCTCAGAAAACCCTCAGTCAAAACTTTTAAAACATCTTGCTAAACCATTTGATCTATAATACTCCTGGCTTAGTAAAACAGTTGCAGGGTGACTATTACTTATAACTAATTGTCATTAAATTTTCCAAAAGGTTAAAAATCAATTAGACATTGACCCAACAAACTAAGAGAAAATGTAACATTATACACCGTTGAAGAAATTCTTTAAAGTATTCAAATATGTCCAATGGTACCAACCCTCTAGAACTGGAACTCAGCAGCTAACTTCACAAGAAGCATTTCCATACCTTCACCAGCATAGTCGTCCCTTCCACAAATGAACAGCTTATATCCAAACTGTCCCTCCAAGACCTCAGGCAACAGTTTAAACACAAAAGTATCTAAATTTGAGGAGGATCCTTCTCCGAAGGTCTTGGGATAGAGAATATAGGCATCATAGGCCTTTCCGTCAGAAGCTAAAGGGGAAATGAGATGTATTTAGAACCATGGGGGGAAGTGGGAGATCTGATAAAGTCAACACCACGAACATTTGATTCAGCTTGATACACTAGCCTGGCTGAAAGAGCAATACCTTACATCTAATGCCACTTTAAAATTCAATGTGGTAGCAATTTGCAATTTTTGTTCCTATACTCCTAACATTTTAAAGAATGGTATGCCTTCTCACACATTTTTATGTGTGCATTTGATTTTTCCCTCAGATATTTAAATAGTGTCCAGATTAATTGTTCTTGTCAACCTGACACAAGCTAGTCAATTGAGAAGATGGAGACTCAGCTGAGAGCACTTAGTAGGCTAGTTTTGTGGGCACACCTGGAAGGCATTTTCTTGACTGATGACTGATGTGGGAGGGCCCAGCCCATTGTAGGTAGTGCCATCCCTCAGCAGGTGGTCCTGAACGGTATAAGAAAGCAAGCTGAGCAAACCTTGGGGAGCAAGCCAGTAAGCAGCACTCCTCCCCGGTCTCCCTCCCTTCAGTTCCTGCCTCCACGGTCCTACTTGAATTCCTGCCCTGACTTCCTGACTATAAGGTGTAAGGTCAAATACACCCTTTCCTCACCAAGTTGTTTTTGGTGATGGCATTTTCTCACAGTAACAGAAACCCTAACTAAGACCAATAGTCACAAAGCCTGAAATCAGACTATAATCTTTGACTACTAAAAAAAAAAAAAAAAAAAACCTATCATATTACTCTTTTGAACATATAAAATATAATCTAAATAATAGACTATTTTCTATACACTGGCATTAACTTTAAAAACAATTTACTCCTCATGAGTTTCACACATGGGCAGAGTGTATTTTGATCATATCTACTACTCACTGATCCTCTTCAACTCCTTCCAGACCCCTTCTCTGAGCATTTCCCCCTCTTAACTTCATGTCCTTTACTTATATCCCACTGAACCTGATTAGTGCTTTTTTGTACTGGCATCAGCCGAGAGCCATCTTCTGGGCATGAGAAGCCTACCAGGGGCTATAACATCACAGAAAACTGACTGTCCCCAGCAGCCAGCAGCTACAAATCGCTCCTCAGCTATGGGTGGGGTGGAGTGGATGGGGTAGGGTGGGGTGAGGTGAAACCCTCATGCCCTATGCTGAGATGCTGATTGGCTGGATCTTGTGCAGGCAGCCACAGCTTCTTTTCTAACATTAGCAACTTGCAAACTGCTCCTATTGCCTTTGAAATTTGTACATTTGACTTTACCTACTGAATACTGTTAGTTACACTTGAAAGCTTTTTACTTTTCTGCAACAAAAATTGCATGTTGAGATTTTTTTTAACATCTGCATCAGTTTTCATTAATATACATTAACTCTAAAAAAATTATGAGTTTCATTGGGACATTTCCACAGATGTGCATAAGGTACCCAGATCACACTTACCCTCATGACCCTTTCTTTTCTCCCCTCCCTCACAGCACCATTTAAAATTCTTGTGTCTTGTGTACTTTCTATTTATTGTGTTTTTCAACAAAATGGTCCTCACATAGCATTTAATGCTACCCTATTTACTTTCAATACGACCATACCTTTATCACCCTTTCCTTACCCAATTCTTTAAACATCTCAAGCCTACATTCTACTTTCTGTATTCTTCTTTCTGTATGATGCTGTGTTATTAAAGAGAAAGAGGGACCCTTCCTCGAATGTGGAAATTTCTTTCTTTCATTTGAATGTGGATCATGGATCCATAGGGCACATGCAGCACAGATCATGCCATAACAGTAGATTCTGGGTAACTAACTTACAGACAGATGTTCTAAACACCTGTGTATCATGCCAATATGGAAGCTAGGGTGGTAACTTAGAAATGGATGACATCAAGGCTTATCAGTTATGAAACTAAATAAGAATAAACGTTCTTCTTGTCTAAGCCAATATTATCATAAAAAGCTTTCAGTAAAAATACTATGAATCATCTTCTAACTGTCCAGAGGAAACATTTCATGGAATATAAAATTGTACCTTTTGGAGGAAGAAAATCAGAGCAAGAATCCCTGTACCATAGCACAATGTCAACCTTGAAGATTCTATAGATGAAAACACACCATACAATTGTAGCTGTTAAGATGATAAAGGTCCCAATGATGTAATTCTTGAAATCAGGGACTACGACAAAAAAAAGAAGAGAAAATTATTAGAACCAAAGAGAATGAAAACCCCAGTCCCATGGCAATTTTAATATGTTTACTGCAAAGAAAGCTTATTTGGGAACCACTGTGCACCCAGATTCATGTCTCTTCATTCCCTGTCATTGTATCAATGGCCACTAACGAGCTGGGCATTGTAGCTTAAGTCTATAGAAAATGAAGGTGCATTCCTTTACATTTCCACCTAAAGCATAATGTACAGTCTGAGAAAACCTTTTGGGACCATAGAGACAGAGTTCACTCCAGCACAACAGAAGAAGTAAAAGTCACCCAAAGCCTGAGTGACACCCTGAGGGAGGGGGGTCTGTCAGGAAAAAACTAAAGAGGGAGGGCAGAAAGGAAGTGATGTTTCCCATTCCCACAGTCTTTTGGTCTCTCCTCATAATTCACCCAAAGAAGAGGAGTGTGGGGAAAAGAGGAGAGAAGCAGCAGGTAAAGAGGAAGGAGGGTGGAGCAGAACCCTGAAGAGGAAAGACAAAGAAAGTGCCTTTTTGCCATCAGGACTTGGGTAGCATCCAGAAAATATCTAAATACTCAATGGCTTTATCTGTTTTATTTATTGAAATTATGTTTGTACACATGCCCTGATTCTTAAGCCCTGTTTTAAATACTATGGACTATTTAAACAATATTCACAATTATTTTCAGCACTGGTTTTTGACTATACCAATTCTTGAAAAACCAATGGCTTCAGACATGCTTATTATAAACAGGACATTTAGGCTTCCCCTGTATAACCATCTTGTTTGGTTATGTGCTTTAAAATATTCATGAGGTAATGAATACGAAGCAAATACTGGTAGTTACTGGTCCTAGGGAAAGAATAATTTGTAAGAGAAATGGTTGGCATCATTATGGACCTTTTAGTCAAAAAAAACTAAGAAGAGTTCCTGTGCCTGGGATACATGATGCCTCCAAAGCGACACCCAGAGGCAGGGAGGTAGGTTGAGGCCAGGCAATGGGGTGGGAAAGTTTCCTAACAGAACAGAGAATTCAGGCCAAGAAGCAAAAAACGATGAGAAGTTGCAGCTGAAGAGGGATGAGGAATGTTCCAGGGGAAGGAAATTACATGGGAATCCACCGGGCTACACAATATGTTAGGTTAAGTAAACGTTTGTTACTTACCTGGATATATTAATTTGACATGTGCTGACTCTAGAATATTTGTGTTCTTGACAAAACAGGTAAATGGATACCAATAAAAGCGACTTTGGACTACTGAAATATTAAGTATTGTGATGAGCGTATATGTTCTTTTGGATGAAGGATGTTTCACGCTGTTCGAGAGACAGAGACAGAGAGAGAGAGAGAGAGAGAGA
>CABHPR010141399.1:0-15603 GCA_902168415.1 Peromyscus melanophrys
GGTTGGGGAGATTTTCCTGCTGTCTGCTGGGCAGGGCAGGGAGGGCATCACGTGGGTGGAGAGAATGGCTCCCTCATATCGCTGCCTTCCCTGCTCCAGCCTGAGACACTGTTTTCTGTTAAGGATGCCCATTTATGCTACCTTTGAGTCAGGACACTGTTTTAAAAACCATAACATGAGGGCTTCATTGGGTTCTCACACTGATGTCTGGACCCAGGCTATGTTTGTCATATGAGACCTTAGGTCCTTTGCTTCATTTGTGACTCAGTTTCCCCGTCTGTGAGCTGGGTAGTTAGGGAGAGACATAGGAAGCAGTCAGCCAGTAGGGGCCAGCTAGGAAGAGCAGCTCCTTTCAGGGCTATGGTGGACAAATATTCCTCTGCTTCTGAAGGTGGTGGGTACACTCCCGTCTCGGTGGTGGCCCCTGTGGCTGTGGTCATCTGAGCAAGGGGCTTGTGCATGGGGCTTCTGTGTGCTGCATTCCTGTGTGTCACAGCTCTGGCTCCAGGAAGCACAGTTTCAAAGGATTTCTACATAGCACTAGAGTAAATCTCAACCATCCTGGGCACAGAACACCCACCAGGCTGTTTGTGTCCATCAGGAGCAGGCAAGGGAGTGCTTGGCTCAGGGCCGAGGAGCCTTCAAAAGCAGCAAAGAATGCTGGCACGCAGACAGGGTGACTGTCCGTCGGCCCCACCCACTGTTCTCTGCCTGGGGTACTTGGCAGCCCAAGCCAACCACAAGACAAGTTTTATCATCTGTTAAACCTGTCGTTTGGAAACAAAAATGACTTCAATAAAATATTTCAACAATTATAGTCCGTTTTAATGAGGTGTGTACCACATAATTACAGATTTAAAAAAAATGTATAGAGTTTCAAAATCCAGCACCCTGGCTTGTGGAGTTAGCTCTCCTCCCCTTGGGATTTCCAGCTGCAGCCCCCACCTGAGGGGACGTGGCATACCTGTGGAGTCCTTCCTCCCCTCCCCTACACACCTTGGCCTAGACAGTCATTCTTTCCACTTCTACCCGGACTCCCAGAATTCTCCAGGCAGCTGTGAACTTGCCCATAGGAGGGGCCTGAGGCAGGGAAAGCCTGGAGGGCAGGGCGATTTCCTCTCTTGACTTTACTCATGTGGATTTTTTTTTTTGGCATGTGTATGTGGTATACATGTGTATGTCTGTATGCACATAGAAGAGCAAAATTGGTGCTGTGTCTTCCTTATTTGCTATCTACTCTATTTATCAAGGCAAGGTCTCTCGTTGAATCTGGAGCTTGCCAATTCCTGCTGCTTTAACTAGCCAGCTTGCCCCAAAGGTCTCCTGTGTCTGCCACTTTCTTGAGTGCTGTGATTACGGGGGCAGACACATGGCTTTCACATGGGTTCTGGGCACCCAAACTCTGGCCCTCGTGCTTACAAGACAAGCAGTTTGTACACCTACTGAGCCTCTCCCAGACCCCCAGTGGTTTATTTTTAAAATCAGAGAATTAGAATTTCCTAAAAAAATGCTGGTACGCAGACAGGGTGAACC
The DNA here is from genome assembly GCA_902168415.1 of Peromyscus melanophrys. Lineage (NCBI taxonomy): Eukaryota > Metazoa > Chordata > Mammalia > Rodentia > Cricetidae > Peromyscus > Peromyscus melanophrys. The sequence goes on from CABHPR010141399.1 coordinate 1,534, forward strand.
CCTTTTTATTTTTTATTTCCACAACATTTTTCTTTATTTAACTGATCCGTAGAACAAAGGCTCTTTATGCTTATGGGCCAGCATATGATGTCTCAGTACATGGCATGCCCTCTGTGATGTTCAAGTTGGATTAAAAACACACACACACCTCACACCTATCATTTCTTTATGATGAGACCATTGGGCACTGTCTAGATTTTTGTTTGTTGGTTTTGTTTTATGGTTTGTTTTTTGAGGCAGGGTTTCTCTGTGTAGCCCTGGAAGTCCTGGAACTCCCTCTGTAGACCAGGCTGGTCTCGAACTCACAGAGATCCACCTGCCTTTGCCTCCCAAGTGCTAGGATTAAAGGCGTGGGCCACCACTGCCCCTGCAGGCGCTGTCTAGATTTTTGAAGTGTACAGTATGTATAAGAGTCCTCATGTCTGCACGGCAGGACAGTTACTGACCAAGCCACCTCTCCAGCTCAGTTGCCCATCCTTTAGGTTTTCAGGGCTCCTTACATGCTCTGGATGTCAGCTTCTGGCCAGATGACTACTTTGTAAGTCTTTCCGCCATCTCACAGGCTGTCCCTTCACTCTGTTGATGGCTTCCTTCTGTGCAGACCCTTTTCAGCTTAATGTTATCCTCCTTTTCAAGTGAAATTTCCAAAGAAAAGCTCATTGTATAGACTTAAAGACAGGTGCTTAGACCAAGTAGGACATGGCCCTAAGCCTCCTTGGGGCAATTTGTAGCTCCAGTGAGATGGCTCAGTGGGTAGAGGCTCTTGTCACCAAGCTTGATAACTGGAGTTCCATCCCTAGGACGCACATAAAGAAAGGAAAGAATTAGCTCCCTCAAGCTGTCCTTTGGCACACTCCCCACATACCATTTTAAAATGGTAGCAATGACATGGGGGTAAGTCACTTCTAAGCCCCCTTCCAACTCTTCTACTTATTCAATATTTACTGAGCATCCACAGTTGCCAGATCTGAGTTGGTTCTGGACAGATAATGGGAACAAGGCTGGCCCAATCCCTGACCTAGAGCCTCATGGGACCTTATTATCTTGTGGGGCATGGACAAGGGCCTGTCCACTCTTCAGCCTTCAAGTACTCCATGGAGGCCTCAGCACAACCCTGGGATGGGGTATCATGAGTCACTCACATGTGTGGGGTACACTCAGGCTTAGAAAGTCTCACAGGGTCCCACACTTCCTCAAAGTATCTCTAGGACAGCGTCTAGATTTTTGAAGCTGCCATGAGTCCAGTGCCATCTTTACACACTTGCTGCACACCTAGAAAGCTTTAGTCTGTCCGGGTGTCTGCTCAACACTTGAGCAAGCCGTCTTTCTCAACCACTGTACCCTTGGGAGAGTTCTGCATCCTCAGGAGAGCTCTCTGGGTGGATGCCCTCCACAGATTAACTTCTTTACCCGGTGAACCGAAGAATCTTGGCCTTCCCTCACCTTTCTCCCCTTCTTCCCGCTGGCAGGCTCGCCCCAGCAGATTTACAGCAGGGCCCACTCCAGCAGCTTTGACTTCTCTCTGGTAGCATACATGTGCACACAACAGGGAGCGAGCTGCTTGCTCATGAACGCCTGTGTGGGTGAGGAAGGGAAGAAAGCTGTGGAGTAACAGACAATGTTGAAGGCGTTACCAAACCTATTCGTGCGATCACTCTTTCTCCATGGTCTTCCTTCCTACAGATCCAATTGCCCGTGGAAAATGTTGTTCCAAAAATATCAAATGGAAAACCACAGAAATAAAAAATCCATAATTTTTACTCACTTCTATTATAGTATGTGGTCATAGCTTTTACTAGAGTATATTGTAATTGTTCTAATTAAGTTACTTATAATTACTATCTTGTGATTCATGGTTATTGTTAATCTCTTACTATGTCTAATTTATGAACTAAACTTTATCATAGGTATTGTGTACTGCATAAGAAAAAAAAACGTAACACTTATAATCGGGTTTGGTACTGGCTGTGGTTTCTGGCATCCAGGAGCCCGTGAGGGAAGAATCTCCAGTGGATAAGGGCATGGTGGGGGTATGGTATGTAATGTGAGTCGATGCACCAGTGAAAAAGGTTGATGACTGGATAAAGAGATGATGGATGGGTTAATGTGAGTATGCAAATGAGAGGGCACAGGTTTGTATCTGTGTGTGGATCTCTGTATGAACCGATGCTTCTCAGAGAGACTGAGTGATTGACAGGGAGAATGAGGCCGCAGAGAGAGGAGCAAGTGGAAGGGTGGGTGGATACCAGGGAGTGTCTGAGTCACTGCTGGGTTTGAAGTTGTCCTGGACTTGCGAGCAAGCCAGGCTGCAGCAAGTTTGCCACGGTAGTCCTTTCTATGACACACGTAGAAGAGGCGTCCTTTCCCTTAACCCCGAGGGAATGTGGCAGACAAGCAGTAGCCAACGGGTGGAGGAAATAACCTGAGTGGGGACCCTTGCTGTCTGCAGGTTTGGATTGGCTGCTGTGGAGGCCAGTGACTCACGGCTGAAGCTTTCCAGGAGGCACTGAGATGTGCGCCTGAAGCAGCTCCCTGGTCACCCAGGGATGCCACTGCCTGCAGCGGGGCCACCTGCCTGGTGTGAACAGGCATGGGGGGGAGCGTTGCTGGATAATTTTCACCATCACCCTGCCAGAAGGACCCAAGTGACATCCTGATAATTCTATGACAAATGTTTGCCTTGAGGCTCAGGACTCTGGTGCCAAATTTCAAGTCCACAGAATAGAGTGCTTCTGAGCTTGGGAGGCTCAGGAGAAAGGTGGAGGGAAGAGCAAGACACAGAGCGAGAGGGAGAGAGAGGAAGTGTGGAGATGTGGCCAAGGGGGGAATAGACAAATACCCATTGAGGACCATGGGCTCCCGAAAGGTGCCTACCAAGAGGCCACTGTGTTGGTACAGAACCAAGGACTGAGGGTTACTGGTCAAGCAGGGTCTCCCTGTGACAGGGTGTGGTGTGGGTTCTGGTCACTAAGTACATCATATACTCACACTGTACCTGGTGGTTGTGTAACGTCCAACTTCCATTAGTGTTATGCTAGCCACTGATCCCACAGTGGCAGGTGGGATTCTAGAGACCAGCGGTGAGGAAGAAGGGCAGACCAGAGTGGTAGAAGAGTCTCAGTGGGGCGTGAGAGGAGACTAAAACACTGGTTGTTGATGTTGTTAGGGCTTTAGAGCTCTGGGTACACCTGGGAGACAATTCCGACATCTCATGTTGTCAAAGACATGTGATCCAGGAGAGCTTTGAAGACAGATAGTTTAGGGACTTTGATGGTGGCTGAGCAGGTTCCAGAAGGGGTCTGGCTGCGGGTCACTGCTGTGGGAAGAATATCAGGGTCCCTGTGGCTGACTTTGTAGGATCAGTGGCTGACTTTATAGGACAGGATGTCTAGAGATCACTGGCCCCTCGGATAGGGGTATTGATGCTACCACCGGCTCTGAGTCAGGAAACCAAGGAGGTTCCGGATGGCACTGGCACAGGCTTGGTTTGGCAAGGAGGACAAGGACCTTACAGAAGGGCCCACAGGGTTTCCTCCTCCTTCTGATTAATTTCCTGCCCATGAAGGTACCTACTGGGAAGGCCTGCTGCAGCCCGTGGGACCCATTCTCTTTCCTCCATGCCTGCGCCACACAGACACAAATCTACTTCCAGCTCAGTGCCTATGGGGAACAGAGAGGGAGGGCCAGGGCCAGGGCCTGTACTTGGCTTCAGCCTCTGCCCCCAAGGTCATCAGGTGGCCATTCCCCCAGTGGAAAGGGAGATGATGCAACTGGAGGCAATGCTGTGTCCCTGGGGCAAAGGAGGGCACTTTGTCAGGTGCCCGTGAAATAGGAGCCACTGGCCCGGCTGCCATCTGCTTTGCTAATAATCAAGGGATCTGGGAGGCCCCTGTTATTGCAGAATGACAACTGATCACCTTTGTTCTCCTGAGAGGACTGCCATCCTTGGGCGGGAGGCACACACCTCTGACCTTGCTCTGCAGGTTCCGTAGACCAGGAAGAGACTTCGGTTTGATGGCTTCCTCCCTCCCTCCCTCCCTCCCTCCCTCCCTCCCTCCCTCCCTCCCTTCCTTCCTTTCTCTCTTCCTCCCTTCCTTGTTTGAGTCCTTTTCTTCCTTATTCACTGGCATAGCAGCCAACCCTACTTGTACTAGGGCCAGGTACTGTGTCCCTGCTGGGATGGGTAGGGGCTTGAGGCTGTAGGCACAGCTGGGGCTACCCAGGGAAGTCCAGCCTTGCTCTGAATAAAGCATGCAACACTGGGGGATGTCTCCGATCTGTTTCCTTCTCGGCAAATGGCACTGCCAGTGCTGTAGGCTGTGTGTGTGTATGTGGGGGGTTTGAAGGTAGAGAGCGAGGTAGAGATTGCTACCTAGCATTTCCAGCTTCCTGTTTCCATCCAAGAAGTCATCAGAGATGAGTCAAAGTAGGGTACTGGGAGGAAGTTTATCACGGGGTGGGGTCACACTCCACTGGCAGTGTGGGCTTCTGGTGCTGCACTGCAACAATCTCTGCCAGCTTGTTTTATGGGCAGACTTTAATGAAGGGAAGATTATTCACGAGTTAAGGCGAGGGATTCCACGAACAGGTCAGGATTTCTTAAACACTGTTTCCTTCTCATTTCTGTCCTTTGGGGTTTTCCAGACGTGTCATAGCCCCTGATGCATGATGGGAGCAGGCAGCTCTGCAAGGGTGACAATACGGAGACGCTGTTACACTGAAGCAAAGAACAGTTAGTGGTTGGATCAGCTGTGTTAGTCCCAGCAGGTTGGGGTGGTCTATGCCTGAACTCTTGGAGTAGTCACATGATGTTCTGCTAGGGATTGGTCTCCAGTTACATCAGCCTCCAGCCTCCCTGCAGTCTGTCCCTCCTGCCCTGCCCAGCATACCTGTCTAGTCTTCCTCAGTGGGACCAATGGGTGGGCTTTGGAGCACTTAGGGTAGCTAGGGAGGGTGCATTTCCTAGCAGTGTCTGACATGCTCATGTCCAGCAGAGGGCCAGAGGCCTGATCCAGTCCTAGCCTGGCACCATCCAGGAAGCTCCGTGAGGGAGAAATAATGGAGGAGTGGTGTCAGAGTACAGCTACACCCTCACTACCTAGGAAAACCAGGCATGGCGTCAAGAGATAAGATTGTAGCAGCTACAGAACACCGAGCTGGAATCTTCTAGACTCTTCTAGATAGATAGATAGATAGATAGATAGATAGATAGATAGATAGATAGACATACATACATAGATACATAGATACATAGATACATAGATACATAGATACATAGATACATAGATACATAGATACATAGAGAGGCTGAGCTCAAGGAAGGCTACTGTGAAGTGTCTCCTCAAACACCTGCCTGAAGAATAGCCTACTGCCTCCCAGTTCCGACAGAAAGCAGGGTGGACTCCAGGGCTTTGAGCGAACACCTCACCTTTGAGCCACATCCCTCAGCCCTTCTCATGGACCTGTAAAGCAGACTTCTTCTCTGGAGGGGTTCATACCAGTGACTCAGCCTGAAAAATGCTGGTCAATACTTCTGCTACAGCTGAGGGCAGAGGGCAAAAAGAAAAAGACCAGAGTGGACCGTTGTGGGCAGAGCGGAGTAAAGGCTGAAATCTAAGGTTTTGGGAGAGAGCCTCCGGCTGTCCTGTTCACTCTGTACAGGGCAATGTGGATAAGTCACTCCCTGCTCTGAACCTGGACCAGTTCCCTCCTGTGTAAGCCCTCCCCTCACAGCAGCTGGGAGGTCCAAGGGAGACATGACCCAAGAGAGATTTTGTCAACTCCAAAGTCTGTCCAAATCCTGGCTATTATGAGAGGTGTTTGTAAAACTACTAAGTGCCTAATGATTGTGGATTATTATTATTATTATTATTATTATTATTATTATTATCATCATTATTATTACTGCTGCCATGTTACAATTTCATCCCTAGGGCTGTTCTACTTTTTTTGCAAAACTATAAGACACCACCCGCTGCAGCCTGCAGTAATTATCTTGGAGGCTTGTAACCACAGTGCATTCTTTGCTCTCTCCAGCGAAATACCAGACCCAGGGCAGATCTGAAGCTAATCCCACCCTTGAGAGTGGGGGTTGCGTAGCTTTCGTTCAGAACTTCCATCCCACCAGGTGCTGTTTGCAGAGGTGCCCCTTTCACAAACACCCTGAAGTGCAGACTTGCTGACCACCCTGACTTCACACATGAAGACAGTGTGGCTCAGACAGGTCCAGAGCTAGGCAGGATGGAGCTGGGACAGGAATCAGCTTTGTGAGCTGGAGGCACGAGGGATTGGAACTTGGTTGAGTTAATACACGCTGTGGGATGGTCTGTATGTCAAATGTGTTGCTCTCATTGGTCGATAAATAAAACACTGATTGGCCAGTTGCCAGGCAGGAAGTATAGGCCGGGCTAACACTCTCTAGCTACAAATACAGACAATCATGTTCATCTACGGAGGGGGTCAGAGATACGTGCCCCCCAATGGAAGGAGGAGGAACATCAACACGGGTGATGGGTGTCCCCTTCTCTCAAAACGTCAGGCTGACCCAACTTCAAATTCATACCCAGTCTCTCTCTAGCAAGTCAACAATAGGTAATATGTGTATGTGTGTGTGTGTGTGTGTGTGTGTGTGTGTGTGTGTGTGTGTGTGTGTGTGTGTGTGTGTGTGTGTAAGGCTGGACAGCCATGACCTGTAGGCCACGCCCCGGTCCAACCTACCATAGGCTTGGTAAATAAGGTTTCTTTGGAGCATGGCCTCACTCATTCATTTATGCATTGCTCGGGGCTGTGTTTTCACTACGTATTTTGAACAGAGGTGGTTTGGCTACTTAGAGAAAGCTTGCATCTACCAGGGAAAATGTCCCTTGTGTGTGTCATTACAAGTTCTCTCATAAATGGTTGGCTGCAAGTGAGGGAAGGTCATGTACAAGTGTCCCTCCACTGGTGCTGGTTGGCAGTGGGTATTCCTGAGATGGATGACATGGAGAGATGGCAGAAAAAGAACTCATGTTGCAGGAGGCAGGATGGAAGAGTGGTTTGGGCACACCAGCTTCAGAAAGGTAGGCTGAGGAGGTCAGACACCTAATTCTGTTTCCAGGGGTTTTGTGACCTTGACCAAGCTATTTCAACTTCCATCTTTGCTGTTTGTAAAAATATATTTGGGGCATCTGCCAAGATTCTATACATTAACTCATAAAAAAAATCACTTGGCACTAGTGAGAAGCTACAGACAATAGTAAGTGTTGACAGAGGCACAAAGCAACTGCCACCCTCATCTGTGATGAGTGGAAATGTGAAACATCATAGCCATTTCGGAGACTATTTTGCCAATTCCTCCCAATGTTCCATGTAAATTTATAAACCAGCAATTCCCTTTCTATGTGCCTACCCAGAAGAAACGCAGCATAGGTGCTACATAAAGACTCATGGTGACTGCCTGTAGGAATACCATAGTGACAACTCTGCTGTCACTCGGCTCTCCCAAATCCCTCAACAGCCAGGTTCTTCAAGACTTGATCCCCAGTCCATGACGCTATTGGGAGTTGATGGGAGTCTTTACATGGCAGGACCTGGTAGGTTCTTTTAGGTCACTGGGAGTTGTGCCCTCCAAGGGGATGATGAGATGGTAGCTCTTTCTCCTCTCTCTCTCTTTTTTTTTTTTGTATGCTGCCATGCAGTGAGTGGCTTCACTATACCACACACTCCCTGCCTTGGTAAACTTTTCCTGTTCGTATGTTGACAGTCTCAGGCGTTTGTTGCTGTAATGAAAACTGACAAATGCAAGTTTCTTCGTAGATAAACAAATGAACAAGGTGAAGTACAAGGAGTGCTGTGTCTCTCATTGGGACTCTGAGATATGGGGCCCTAATCAGGCTCCAAAGGGAGGTGTGATCTTTTGGATAGGAAATGTTCCCCCTAGGCTCATATATCTAACACTTGGTCACCAACTGGGAAGGTTATGGAGGAGTCTCTGCAGGACGAAGTGAATCTGAAGGGCTCTGAGAGGTTATAGCCTTAGCTCACTTCTTGTTCGCTGTCTCTGCTTCCTGTTTGTAGATGAAATGTGACCAGCCAGCTTCCTGTTCCTGTTTGCCATCCCTCCCCCACCATGATGGACGCTAACCCTATGGAACATGAAATCCCACAAACTCTGTCTTAAGTTGCTTTTGGTCATGGTGTTTTGTCACAGTACAGTACAGAAAAGTAACAAATACAGGAGGTGCTATCAAGTGAGAGAAGGTCTTGTTGTAGATATATCAAGTGGAATTGGACACCACACAGTCAGCTGTTCTCTAGTAACTAATCATCTATCAAGTGAGAGAACCAGGGCACAAACGAATATGAAGTGCACCGAAGGGTCGGATGTCTGTAGACTATACAGAGAGACAAAAGTGGATTAGTGGAGGGAAGGGGGTAGGAAAGTTACTGTAAATGGTTTTACAGGGCATTTTGGTGGTGATAGGGAAGTCCTGAAACTAGACTGTGATGATGGTCGCATAACTGACGTTTTCCTAACCAGCACTGAATTAAGCTGTTCATGCTATGTGAGGGAAACTGTTAAAAAAAAAAAAGAGTTGACTCCTGGCACTGTGCATAGTAGACACCATGGCCATCAGTGGTCATGACTGCTCCTTTTTTTTTTCCCTCTGGCTGGGTGGCACCATCAGGAAACACTAAGTGTGGCCCTGGATCTGGAAGTTCAAGTGTTGAATGTCATGAGTCTGAGCATCCACATCTGGGCACACCACTGACAGCACCTGTGTGACCTGGAGCTGTAACTGGGGAATTGTGGCATTTGTGAACACATGGAGGTGGTTTCTAGATGTTCACTCGTTCATTTGTGTATTGCCATTGGTTGGCTGTGTCCCTCCCTGATGGCTCCTGAGTTTGTACATTGAAGCCCCAGTCTTCAATGTGACTGAATTTGGAGCAGAGCCTTTGGGAGGTGATGGGTTGTGGATGACATTTGGGGGGTGGAGCACTACTGAGGTTTGGTGCCCCTGTAAGGAGTGTCACATCTATTAAGCAGGAAGATGGCTCTTACCAAGAGCCAGCCTTGCCACCTCTGTGATCTTGGACTTAGGCCTTCAGAGCTGTGAGAATCTAGCATGTGTTCTGTGGGCACCCCACACGTGACAGCATGTCCAGCAGTTGGACAACATGCATAGAGTAGTTGTAAAGTGATTCTTTGTCTAGGAGTGGAGCCCCATGGGATTTCTTCCTTCCACATTGACATATCTGTTGATGTTGTCCTTCGTCAGGTCTTGTTCAGGCAGCCATGTTGATGGGACTTTGTGGTGTAACTTCTCTGTCATTTCTAGGAGACCTAGTCTCACAGCAGACTTTTCTACCTTCTGGGTTTTGCTGTCTTTCCATCTCCTCTTCTCTGATGTTCCTTAAGTAGGTCCTGTTGTAGATATATCCAGTGGGATTGGACACCACAGAGTCAGCTGTTCTCTAGTAACTAATGCCTACTGAGAGAGGGAGAATTCATCTTGTCCAGGGATGAGTCCCTAATTGGTTATCTAATACCAAGTGGTCAGCCCTGAAGTCATACATACACAAGCAACACTAAGTGGACTCAGCAGGTTGTGTTTATATATTTATGTATTTATACATATATGTAACCATAATCATCAAAGAAAAAGCGGCCATGACTTTGAGCATGACTAATGGGGAGATGGAAAGAATTAGAGGGACTGGACACTAGAAGAGCTGGAGGGAGAAAAGGAAATTGGGGAAATGATGCAATTATATCTTAATTGAAATAAAAATATTAAGGAAAAAGCTATAAAATGTAGGAGAATCTTGTCAGATGAACCGAGGAATGACGTGGCCATGGGATGGGATTATACTTTCTTTCTTCTAGCTGATAGCAATCTTCTCTTGGTGACTGAATTTTGAGGTATAGACCATTGGAGTATCATGTTTAACTGCCAATGACCAATGATGGACTCCAAAAACTAGCTTCACTGCTGGCCAGCTGTGAGAGTGTAACTCTGTGTCTTCATAGTGACCAGGGCTCCTGACCCACAGTCTCCTGTGACAGCCTCTGGGAACACACAATGAGAAGCTGATTCTGTGCCTTTGCCACCTGCGTGGGCACCAGGTGATGAGGTGGCCTTTCTCTGTCCAGGTGACAGAGCTGTCAGGATGCCTGCATGTGGATAAAGTTTTTATCATCAATTTGTCAGTTGGGTGATTACTCAAAGGCTAGCCGAACCATGAGATCACAGAGCTAAGCAGAGATGCGGCAAAAGGGCCTGGGATGGCTGGTGGCTGGGTTTGATGGAACATTCTGGGGAGGAGACCACACACTAGGTCCAGAGTCACAGGACCTCCTGTCGTTTCTGCACCTGCCCTTTGAGGGTTGACCTCAGGCCACATCCTGTAGTTCCTGGAACTTCACTACTTCTCTTCTCTGTTCATTTTTGTGTCTTTCACCATCACCACCACCACCACCACCACCACCACCACCATCATCATCATCATCATCATCGCCATTTCAAGTTTGCCTTATACCATGGGCACCTAAGTTCCATCTCCAGAATCTGTATAAGAAAGGCCAGATAGGGTGCACATTTGAAACCCCCATGTAGGAGAGCCAGAGATACGCAGATACCTGGGATGAGCTCTCTGTGGATCATCCAAGCATTTAGACCAATGAGAGGTCCCGCCTCAACCATATAAAGGTGGGGGTTGGCAAGATGGCTCAGTAACAAAGTGTTTGCTGTCAAGCCTGACAGGAAGTGATCCCACATGATGAAAGGAGAGAATTAGCTTCTGAAAGTTGCCCTCTGACCTCTACGTGGGAATATACGCACATATAATGGGTATGGAGATGTGATTTTTTAAAAGGAAAAAAAAGGTGGGTGGCATCTGAGAAGCAACACCCAAGGTTGACCTGGGGCCTTCACACACAGGCCGGAACTTAAACACTCATGCTCATGTATGTACAAACGCACACACAAACTTTCACACTCATGCTCATGCACACTTGCGCTAACTTGGGTAACTGCTAATGTAAAGTCTGGAGATTTGACTGGGTAAAGTTCTATGGCTTCTTCTTGAAGAAATAAAATCATCCCAGCATGCATCCCACCATGACCACAGTAAGGCAGAAAAAGAAGCACCTGCCCCCATTAAACCATGGTCCCCATCCTTGTAAAATTCCCACTCTGGTGCCAAAAGCTAGCTGATATTTTTGGAAGGTGTAAGGAAGATGTAGAAATAAGATTTTTATGCTCATGAAAGGGAGAATGGGAGATAGACTCACTGTATGGGTAGTGTTTGGAAAATGACTTGTGGATTCATTACTTTACTCATTGTTGTAAGACAATAACCAAAGGAGGTAATGGGAGGCAGTAAGATTGATACTCTCCAGAGCTGGTGCTCAAGAGCTTCTGAAGCCCCTCAGTCCTCTGAGACTCATCCTATACTGCCCTAAATGGAGAAGTCAGTCAGGACACATGTCCACCAGAGGCTGGAGCAGAGCACACACCCCAGGAAACCATGTAGAGTGCATGGCAGATTCTGTTCCTGGGCTCCCAAGACTAGGATGTTTGGTTTGCTTTGGCTCTCGGTCTTCAGCTGCAAACTGAACCGAAGTGAAGGACTGATGCTCTCTCCAGCTTTGGGCAGCCATGTTCTACATGATCTCAGAGTAAAGCCTCCTGAACCAGACTGCTGAGACAGCTGCCATGTCCCTTGGAAATGATCACAACTCCAAGCATTTAGTAATTTAAACTTGAGATTGTCCTTGCTGGGCTCCTCTTGCTGATGTCTACATAAAGGATGCATACCCGACAACAGACGGTCCATCTAATGGTATCTTTGCCTTGCTCATTTAGAGTTTTGCCATTCTGAGGACAGAGTGGGTCTCTCCTGTCATAAAAATATACCCACTCAGAAAGTAAGCTCATAAAGGTCCAGCTGTATTGCTGGGAAACTCCACTGATAGCAATGAGCAGGCACACTGCCCAGAAAGCCCCAAGAGTCTCTAGCCAGGCTGTGCACACACTTTGCTGCATAGACCCCACTATCTTGGCCCATCACACTCAGAGGTGCCTTTTCTCTGCTCTGTTAGGCTAAAAGGAGGGACCCTGTCTGCTCAGACAGTAGACACGGTTACTCTGTACAGATGTGTTTGTTCACTGAGTACCACTATGGGATGCAGATATGCGTGGCTGGCAAGGTGTTTCACTCAAGGTTTTCCAGGTTCCTGCCGCAGCATAGACCTCTACTTGCGAAGTCAGTCTTTTGTTGTCATAACAACTATCTGAGACAAACGGTTTAAAACAGTGACGCTTTGCTGTGGCTTATGGTTTCAGGATGATTTAATAGAGGAGTGAACCGAGACACAGAAAGACCCAAAGAAGCACTCTGCCATGCAGTGGTCATTTGAAATCGGGGCACTTAGCACCCTCAGCTCCTGGCCACCTGGGCATCTTCCAGCCTACTCAGCCTCCTGGGTGAGCCAACATCTGTGGAATCGTGAATGACATTGGCTTCAGGTTCTCAGACCTCTGCTCAGAGAGTGGAGACTGACTTACTGGGCTGTGGCCAGAGGAGGAAACATGGTCATTTTGTGTGCCTCAGCAACCTACCCAGGCCCAGACTCCCTGCTGCTCCCCACTCCCATGACACCATTCATCTTCTGGCCCACCTCCTCTCACCCTTCCCTAAGCACCTCTCATGTCTTGAAGGGCCAGACCTACTGTGCTGGATAGTTTTATGTCAACTTGAAATAGCTAAACTCAGTTGAAAGGAAGGAAATCAATTAAGAAAATGCCTCCATAAGATCAGGCTATAGGGAAGCCTATAGGGCGTTTTCTTAATCAGTGACTGGTGGGGGAGTTTCATCCCTGGACTGGTGGTCCTGGATTCCATAAAAAAGCCAACTAAGCAAGCCATGATGAGCAAGCCAGTAAGCAGCACTCCCCACCCCCATGGCCTCTGCATCAGCTCCTGCCTCCAGGTTCCTGCCCTGTTTGAATTCCTGTTCTGATGTCCTTCGATGATGGACTACAGTGTGGAAGTGTAAGCCAAAGAAAGCCTTTCCTCCCCAGCTTGCTCTTTGGTCATGGAATTTTGTTGCAGCAATAGAAACCTTAACTAGGACACCTGCCTTCATCATTCCCATCTCTGCTGCAGTCTGGCCAGCCCACCTCCCTATAGGGGCTCCGACCACCTTCACTATGTAGCTCTCCACATGGCAGGAACGAGTCTCTGAGGCAGGGTCATTGGACCAGCCTGTAGGATCCTCTGTCTTTCTGTGGCTCTCCTAGATGGTCACCCTCTTGGTTGACTTAGCACTTCTCCCTTCTGTGTCCCTTCCAGAACCTTCTGATTTTTAAGAGAGGAAGGGAGATGCTGAATACTGGGCTCCCTGTCCCCTGCAGGGTGAACAGAACAGGGACACACTGTGGCTCAGTCTTTCCAGGGATGTGTGCTGTGGTGTCACTGACTTGGGGGGCCAGAGCTTCAGCCTGTTTCCTTTGTGGCCATTGTCCTTGGCAACTGTGTGCCTACAGCCAGCTTGCCCTGCAGCCTGTGGCTGCCCAGGGGCGTGCATGTGTGTTAGGCAGGCAGCTTTGACCATCCCACAGAGGACTGGTCTATCTGCCCACAAGGCTGGCCCACGGCTTATTGTGCTGGGTGTGGTTTGGTCAGCCAGACCTCTCCATCTCACGTTAGCATGGGGTAGAATCACTTCTTCTCAGGCGGTCTTCATGCCCAAGGCAAGCAGTGATGTGTCTGCTTTCTGTGTTATTGCAGGAACAGGCTTGTTCCCCTCTTCCTCCCTTGACAGGGTGATAGGCAGCTGCTACACTACCAGCAAATGTGCAACTGTTAATCAAAGACCAGGGAGGGACATAGAAGGGGCCTCATCAGGAGTGATCGCTCGAGATAGCACATTCTAGAAGCTTACCTCTTGAGCATAGTCCCCCACATTCCAGCTGTATACAGCTTCTAAGCTGCCTAGCTAAAGGTCAGCTTCAGAGGTCCCAAACTGGTTAATATGCACACACACACACACACACACACACACACACACACACACACACACAC
>CABHPR010141399.1:15613-57105 GCA_902168415.1 Peromyscus melanophrys
ACACACACACACACACACACACACACACACACACACACACACACACATTGAATACTGGGAGTTAAGCCTAGGGTCTTGTGCATGCCCTGCAGGCGCTCTACCGTTGAGCCACATCTCCAGCTCATTTTATGTTTTTTAAATGTGAAACAGGGTCTTATTTAAGCTTCATAAGCCGCATTTCCCCCAGAAGCACCATCAGAAATCATATCCTTGTCTTACCAGTGACATGGACCAGTTGATCCTGGAGTGATTCCTCATGATCACTTTGCGTTCTGTTCTGGTCATGGCTTCTATTCTTCCCAGAGACCTGACCATGGACCTGCTGTGACAGAGGGCACAGTTTCATGGGTGTGGTTGGCATCTAGAAGCTCCCTGCCTCAAGCAGAGCCATAGGTGATGATTGGCAGAGATGAAGTGTATGAGTAAGCAAGCCTTCCTCACAGAACAAAGAGCTATGAATTGAGGGGGAAGAGGCAGGGCCCAGATCACCCATGCCGGGGACTATAGATTGTACTCTAGGAGCGGTGGAGAGCCACTGAAGATGTAACTTGAGTCTCTGGACACTGTCACAGGGCAGGATGTAGGACAGAACAGGGTGGCCAGAGAGGGAACCATGGCTTGACTCCGTGAGAGGAAGTTCATTCTAGGGGTTGGGTCAGTAACAAGGAAGGTTCGAGGGGGGACCCATGGATCTCCCTGGGAAGGGGAAATAGAATAGATTTTGCAGGCAGACTGGGGGTGGGGGATGGAAAAGGAGGATCATGCAGGGGTGATGGTGTGGTGGTGGAGGGAGAGAGTACTGAGAGAGACAAGTGGAACTTGGGGGCATTTGCAGGGAGATGTCCTAGTGCAATGGTAACGCCCCAGAATCTACTCAATGGACCCTAACGAAGATTCCTAGTAATGGGGGATATGGAACCTGAACCGGCCATTTTCTGTGACCAGACTTCCAGCGGTGGGACTGGGACATCAACCTTTGACCTACAACCTGTCCTTCCTGCAAGAAGTAGAGTAATGGTGGCTCAGAACTTGTGGGAGTGGCCAACCAATGACTGGTCCATGCCATGAGCAGGAGCCCATGCCTGACACTGCCTATGTCCAGGAGCCAGAGGCTGGACAGCCCTGAGACCTAAGGTAGAAACAAACACAACTGGCAAAAAAAAAAAAAAGAAATTAAATGATTCCTAATGATATTCTGTTACACTCAGGTCGGTGCCTAGCCTACTTGTCAGAGGGGCATCACCTAGCAACTCATGGGAGCAGATGTGAAAAACCCACAGCTGAACACTAGGCAGAGTCAGGGGAACCCTGCAGAAGAAGGTGAGGAAGAGCTGTAGGAGCCAGAGGGGTCAAGGACAACAGGAGTACAAGGCCCACAGAATCAACTACCCAGGGCTCACAGGGGCTGACAGGGACTGAAGTGACAAGCAAAGACTCTGTGTGGGCCTGAGCGAGGTCCTCTGAATATATGTTATGGTTGTGTAGCTAGGTGTCCTTGTGGGGCTCCTAACAGAGTAGGGAGGGTGTCTCTGACCCTTTTGCCTGTTCTTGGGACCCTTTTCCTCCTACTGGGTTGCCTTGTCTGGTCTGGATATGAGGGAGGGTCTGTGCCCAGCCTTGTTTAACTTATTATGTCAGGTTCTGTTGATATCCCTGGGAGGCCTGCTCTTTTTTTTTTTTTTTTTTAAAAGGAAACAGAGGAGGTGAGGATATGGAGGAGAGGAGAGGTGTAGGGGGTGACTTGGGGGAATGGAGGGAAGGGAAACTATGATCGGGATGCAATGTATGAGAGAAGAATAAAACAAAATGCAACAAAAAAATCAAAAAACCCAAACAAACAAACAAAAAAATAGACTCTGGGGATTAGCTTGGGTGGTTTCTTTTGTTTTGAAAGTGGAAGGCACAGGAAGAAGGCTTCCTTGTCCACTTGGTCACCTGGGTGGGCAATAAAACCTTTTAATGAGACAGCATGATTGGAGAGACACATGTACCTCTGTGGGTTGTGTGATCCCTCATCTGTCTGTCCTTCTGGCCCATCAGCCTGGCATTTCTTCAGCTAGAGCTGCACCCTTATCCTTTTGCACACCCTGAAGGCCAAGGATGTCCTAGGATTGTTCCTGGGAAGAGAGTACTGTTGAGGCTGGTGGTCACCACAGAGAGTCTTGATTTTCCTCTCTGATATTTCCCTTCTCCCTGCTGTGGGCAGAGTGGTGTGTCTGCACATGGTGTGGCCTCAGATCCCCGGGCCCCGGCCCCTCCTGACTGCTGACAGGGGGATTCTGTTCAAAGATTTTGCTTTGCCATCTGAAGAAAGTATTCCCACTTATCTCTGATCTAGACCAGATTGGCTTAATAGGAAACAAAAGTCCCTTGGTGGCCCAGAGCTGATGCTTACTGGGCCGGCCCCAGGCGGCTAAGGCTGGTCTTGCTGTGCTCAAATCTGGCCTATGTTAGTGTGTACGAGCGCGAGTGTGTATTGAGAACATTCTCCTCCACTCTGCGAGCATTTGGGATTCTGGTGAGCTGCTGTGGAGCAGATGGAAGGCATGTGAGCACCAGCTGACCACTGTTGGCAGAGAGGTGACATTGGACCCTCTGTGGTTTCAGGCCTCCCCCTTGACTCCACAGCCCTCTCTATGTGGGAGGCCCTGCCGGGAGATGGGAAAGTACTAGATGTGGAGTCACAATGCCTGAGTGTCTTCCAAAGTTTGACTCTTGCAAGCCGGGTGACCCTGGGCAACTCTCCCGCTCCACTCTGGTTTCTGTGAGGAGCCGAGCCCAGTGCCTTATGGGTAGAGTGGTTGTGTCGTTCATTGAGTGCAAAATGCATGTGAAAAGGCTGAGTCCCTTTGTTACCTTCTGGGGGTGGGGGGATGGGACTCAGGAAATTCCGGGCTGTTTTCCAGCTGGGTGTTCAGGTGGTGACACGTTTAGTGAGACAGCTTTCCTGAGACAAGGGAAGTGCAACGGACAGCTTGCTCCCCACGGTCTTCAAGGCTGCAAACTCACTGTCTCCTGGCACCAGGCGAATGGAACAAAGGGGACCTTGACAAGTGGAAGTGTCCTGTCCTGTCTGAAGTGCAGTGACTTAATTAGTTCTGGTTGACTGGGGTCACATAGGTTCCCGGGTACCAGACTTTACCTTTGTAAGAACTTGTGCGTCTAGGTACACCTGTGCACAGCAATGAGTGCACCTGCATGTGGAGGTCAGAGGTCAACCTCCAATGTTGTTCCTCATGTACTGTCTACTGTCTCCTTTGTTACACGACCTCTCACTGGCCTGGAACTTTCCAAGTAGCCCAGGTGGGCTGGTCAGCCAGTTCCAGCATCTCACCAGCTGGCCAAGGAACACCAGGGATCCTCCTGTTTCTACCTCCCCAAGCCTGGGGCTACAGGTAGGCAGCACAGTACCCGGCTTCTGCTTAGGTCCTTGGGATTGAACTCATGTCCTCACGCTTGCGTGTCCATCAATCTACTAAAAGAGTCATGTTCTTGGCTCTGAACTGTGATGATTGTCGCTGGGTAAGGTGATAGGTGACATGGCATTTCTACCTTTCAGAGATGGATGTGGCTTTGTGTGATCTTGGCACATTAACCATGATAAAACAATGGATAACTCTCCAGATGGTTCTTCTTGATGTTTTTGGATGTGGTCAGCAGAATAGATGTCCTGGATTTCCTGGGAGGAAGAGCATTTAGGATCTGGGGACATGTTCAGGGAGCAGGTAGGTTGTCACTGTGAAGTTGCTTGGGTCTGGAGCCTCACACTGCTGTGACTGTATAACCACTTGCCACGCTGGTCCACAGCTTGGAGCAAAGGGTGTGATGGCATTTGAGTTCTAGCTAGAGAGAGTGGTTGGAGTTACACACAGGACCCTGCATGTGTGGCTCCAACTCTGTCCAGCTCTTGCCCAGTGGTGGCAGCAGCTGCAAGGGCTGTGACCCCTCAGTACCCAGAGTCTCACCCTTCAGGAGTGGCTCATGCATGTGCCGGTGGGCTCTGCTGGATCTCAGGGATCCTAAGCTTCACACGGTAGAGGAGGGGCTAAAGGCTCAGGGATCCAAGGTTGTCAAAGCTTCAGGAACAAGAGTGGGCCTAACCCTGAGCCCAAACCTATTGTGATTATATTGCTAGCAATCCACAGAGTCTATTTAATGAGCAAAGGAATTTATTTGGGGGTTAACATGCAAGACAGAATAAAGGAATCTGTCGCAGGATCTTGGAAGGGTAAGGCACAGTCCAATGCTGTTCTCTGGTGAGCTCTGTCCTGGTCTGTTCTAGCCTCCAAAACCACGAGGTAGCCAAGACCGAGTGGGGATGTGCATCCCAGGTCTTAAGGGTCCCCCAGTGGCCATGCCCTAGGGGCATGTATCTCAAGGTCATAGGCAGTTGTAACAGTTACCTGCTACCTCACTAGGGGTGGTGCTTCAGGGCATGGCTTAAACAGCCACCCACTACATTTCTCTCTTTTGTCTAAATAAGAAGGTTCTAACCTAACACAAAACTACATACAATAGGAATGATTATTAAGTATTGTCCAGGAGAAATAATGGGTAATGACCTAAGCAAAATGAAACTACAACCAACAAGAACAACATCAAACAAGAGACACATACTAAAATCCAGAGATGTCCAGAACATAGGTAAATGGTATGTTAGAGAGATTATTCCAAAAGTTGTCCTATCCTGAAGAATCTGAATCTAGTACTTAGTATGTTCTAGCTAAGATACGAGAAGATTGTAACTGTAACTATCTAGTCTTCAACCCCACCAAAGACCTGAGAAGGAATATAATAATACCTGAGAAAACGGGAAATGCATGTAATCAACTTTCGGAAATCTTTTGAGAATAGACAGAGACAGTTGGCAGCCTGGACAGTCATCTGAAGTTTCTCAGCACCATTGGGGCAACCAGTTTGGCTACAGGCCTAGAGTATCTGTCAGACCATTTTCAGAAGCAGGAATTTTGAAAGACCATCTTACCCTGTCTTGGCAGAGTTCAGTAGTTGTTTTCCCATTCGTACTGCCACCAGTTAAGGTAAGAGCAGTTCTTTGCCCAACAGGACATTATGCAACAGGAAAAAGACAAACTTCGAAATAGCCCAACATTCTCTAGGGATCAGATTGGTGCTGCCAGGAGCAATCGTGCCTCATATCAACAGAATTCTAAGTTATTTAAATGCCATATCCTCTAGGTCTACCAAGTGTTTGAAGTGATCACTTTATAAGTGACTACAGGACTATGGGACCAGGTGAGATGGCAGGGCCGGAAAGGACTGGAGAAACTTACCACTACATTTGCTGTACCAACTTGGGGCTCTGGATTTCCATTAGGCCTAAAAGAATTTGAAAAGGGCTTCTAAACATACAATAATGGAGCCCAAAACAACTTCCTACTTCCTACTTATGTCTCCTATGTGGGCCATAGTACAGAGACACTGCAGCATTTGGGCTTGAACACAGCATGGGGGATACCCTCCTTGATACACAGAGCTGTCTCCAAGCTGCACAGCACACTGCATGGAGGATTTAGCTTTTACTCATACAGACAAAAATGATCTATAGCCAGCTGCATGCTTCCTGGTGGCAGAATGGACCCCAGAATTGGTGGGGAAAGCCTGATTCTCCTGGGTACCTCTGCCATGTTGGGAAGCTGAAATGGGCAGAGTCAGCAGCCGGGGCTGCTGCTTCAATCTTAGCCATGCTGCAGTTTGTAATGATCAGAAAAGGATTATAGACACACAAAAGACAGATTCAGATGGAATAAACCTCTAAATAGTTTATATTATGTGTAAAAATGTACATAGGCTTGGAAGAGAGAGGAAAAGGAGGATAGACGGTTATGCAAAGAAATAGAAAGTTTTTAAAAAATAAAGTCTTTAAAAAGACAATAAAAATAATATAATAAGCCACATAAAGATGGAAATCACACAGAGAGACTGGATTATATTGTCTTTAGGATTTTTTTTTCTACAGAAAGACATTTGATTGTAAAGGCTGCTGAGTTAAACCAATATATATATTTTAAAGGTATCTTGACTTCAAAATTTATGTCTAAGGATACATTGCTTTGGAAAAGAGGTTTTGCTTTTGTTTCCACAGAAGATGAGAACCTGTGGATTGCTTCCAGACTAATATGGTTTGATCAGCCAAGATCCCCTGAAAGGTCTCTGATGACACCATGGCCCACAATGTCCAATATCCAAAATCAACTTCAAAGCAACAGGCTGAGACGATTCATCCTTACAGACTACTACAGGCAAGATTTAACTATAATTCTTAATTTTCTCAAGATTCCCATAAGATTACCAGCACGTCCAGTCAGCAGAAAGTAGTAGAAAAAGCTATGCCCAAATTCCCAAAATATTGTTTATAAATTCTCTCTCTCTCTCTCTCTCTTTTTTATGTAATCTCTCTCTCTCTCTCTCTCTCTCTCTCTCTCTCTCTCTCTCTCTCTCTCTCTCTCTCTTTCCAGACAGGGTTTCTCTGTGTAGCTTTGTGCCTTTCCTGGGTCTTGCTCTGTAGACCAGGCTGGCCTCGAACTCACAAAGATCTGCCTGCCTCTTCCTCCCGAGCGCTGGGATTAAAGGCGTGCGCCACCACCGCCCGGCGCAATCTCTTTCTAAAGAGGAAAAGGAGATATTATAGATATGATAGGATGAAGCTTAAATTATTGAATTTACTTTTAAAGAGCAACAACTTGCTTAAAATATTTTACATTGCTATATATTATAGTTTATTACAAATTTGAAGTTAATTTTGTTAGTTTAAAATATTTTACATTGCTACAGATTTTAGTTTATTACAAATTTAAAGTTTATTTTGTTATACTGGATATATATTTCTACTCTTGTTTAAGGTATTATGTTTATGCAGCTCATTTAAAATTGTAATATATAATTAAGAAATACAGATTAATAGTAATCTAGGATAATCAAACCTATAGTCATATTAGTTAATTTTTTAGGTATATAAAGGTATATTTCAATTAGGTAGGTAATCTTCAAACACTTCAAAGACTTACAGAATATGGCATTTAAAAATGTTTTAAAAATTTAGACTTTCTAGACAGTGAGACATGTCTGCTCTTGGCAGCACCGATTTACTTCAAAGAGGAAGGTGGGCATCAAAGACACTCCATATGGAGTTTATCTTCTTCTTGGCACAAAATGGCCTGCTGGGCAAAGAACTACTCTTACAAGGTGAGATGGTACTTCAGGTTCCTGTTTTACAGAGGAGAATGCCAAATATTCTACAGGACACACAGAAAAGCGACTAAAAAACTCTAGACCTATAGGCTGAAGATGGATGCCCCAACGTTGTAGAGGAACTTAGGATGACTGTCCAGGCATGCAGCTGTCTCTGTCATTCTAGATTTTTGGAAGTGGCTTATAATGAACTTACGACTACACAAACTGTGTTCTGGCCACTGTGACTATACTGCATTGCACCTGGATCCCATGGCTTGGCAGGTCATAGACCTAAGGGGAACATCCATCACTGATGTTTGGCTAGCTAGACATGAAACATTTCTGTTTATACACATAGATCAGTGCATCTCTTAGCCTTGGTAAGAGAAACATCTTCTTGCATTGTACAGCAGCAGTGAGTTCAGACTCATAATGGGTTGAAGTGTTGAGAGTAAGTGACTGCTGAGTGCTTGGCCCTAAACAGGACATTTTTTTTAAATCAACTTCCTCCCCTCAAGGCCCAGGGAACATCAGAGAAGAGAGAGGGGGAGGAATGTAAAAGCCAGGAGATGTTGAGGAGTGCTGGAAGTGCTGTCTTATGGACAGGACATGGCTGTTGTACTCAGGATCTTCCTAGAGCTATGGTCACTTGCACAAGATCTGCAAAGATTGGATCCTCATAGTTGGGGAAGGGGCTTGCAAGGCTCCACCCCTCCCCAGGAGCTATTGGCAGTTAATGGTGGCTGGGGAAGAGGGAGGCATATTCCCCAGTGGTGTAGACACAGGTACGTTGTCTTATATTCCCCCCACCCATGCTCATGCAGGTGATGTTAGTTAAACTCAGTGGTCAAATGTGCTCATGACTTTGTTTAAGTAATATCCCCCCACCCATGCTCATGCAGGTAATGTTAGTTAAACTCAGTGGTCAAATGTGCTCATGAAAGTCATAGAAGTAGGGGCTTGTTGGGAGGAAGAAGGGTTTGGATGGAGTGGAAGGCGATAAGAGAGGGTAGTTACTGAATATGATCAAAGTATGTCAAATACATGTATGAAATTGTGAAAGCGACAGAAGAACCAGGGTTTCCAAGTGCTCTGACTGTCTGTCCACTGCTCTTGGAAGTGAGTGAAGCTGCAATGATAACAGTAATAACATTAGTAGTTGCAGCTAACATTGAGTCATTCTGTGTCTGGGAGGCTAGCTGGAGAGCACTTCATGTCTCAATGATGGATACATTTGAGGTAGGTAATCATATTGCTCCTGCTTTACAGACCAGGAAACTGAGTCACAGAAAAGTTGAGTGAATTGCCTCAGGTCAAGCAGGTAGGGTAAGGTCCAGGTGAGCTTCAAACTTGATGTTCTCAGAAGTTGTTAAATGCTCTCCCTGCATATGCCCTTTTTACTGGAGTCACATACAGGTAGCTTTGGCCTCTACATTCTTTCTCCTACTAGAACACATTTGAGATCCACCAAGTAGGTATCAATGCTTCATTCCCTTTGATGGCCAAGTTGTATTCCATTGTATGGACATACCACAGATTTTCTATCTATCAGTGATTGTGAATAGATTTGCTCAAAGTTTTTACACACAGGTTGTTTCTTTCCTTCTTTTTCTGGTGGGCATGTTTTTGTCATTTTTAGCTACATTTCTAGGAATGAAATGCTGGTTCAGGTTTAAGTGTGTATGTCAACTTTGTAAGAAACTGTCAAACTGTCTAAAAACAGTTGTTAGTAATGTGCAGGATTCTGGTTAGTCTATAGTCTCTGACAGCTCTTCCTACTGCAGGCTCTGAAAAAGCTACTTTAACAGGTATGTAATAGTCTCTCGTTTTATTTTTAAACCTGTGTTTCTGTAATGACTGGTGGTGCTGGACACATGTTCACGTATTGTCTTCCATCTGGGCATCTTCTTTGGTTACAAGTGCAATTATAACTCTGGCTAGGAGCCCTTTGCCAGATAAATCACACACAGACACACAGACACACACACACACACACACACACACACACACACACACACACACACACACAGACACACCCCCCCCCACCATTGGTGGCTTATCTTTTCAATCACTAAACAGTATCTTTCAAAGAGGACAGACTTCTAATTTTGGGACTAATTTACCAATACTTTTTCTTTTATGGTTTGTAATGTTTTATGTCTTAGCTAACTAACTCACCAAGGTCACAGCGGCTTTCTCCTGTGTCTCCCATTTTTCCTGCTTTGTGTTAGCATTAAGGTCTTACTGTACATCCTTCAAAAATACTTTCTTAGCTGTGCATGGTTGGGGAATTTCTGTACTCCCAGAACTTTGGAGGCTGAGGCAGGTGGATTACTATGATTTCAAGGCCAGCTTGGGCTACACAACGAATGCCAGGTCAGCCTATAATAGACTATCTTGTTGAGCCTGAGATTATGACCCAACAAGGAATATAATGTCTTAGTGGATCCCACAGCAAGCTTTCAAGATGGCTCTTTAACCTTCAGTTTACAGATGAGAACACCAAGGCAGGGTCAGATGTTGACTGGCTTGGTGCTGTCCACAGGTAGGAAATGCTGGTCCAGATTTGAATGTTAAGTACCAAGTCTCTCAGATTGCCGTGCTCATCTTTTGTGTTGGGTTGGAAGAGTGGGGCTGTCTTTGACACCTCTGGAGATATCCTCAAGGGAATAGCAATAATCTCTTCCATGACCTCGTCTCCTTCTCAGAATCTTCCCTGAAACAAATCCCAGAGACTTCTAAGCAGTGAGTACAGAGTGGAGCTAGGGTGGAAGGGGCCTATCATGGTGTGAGATTGAGATACTCACTGCCATGGGCAACTGGTACACATTTCTTGGGACTGCTTCTGGGAGATCAGTCAGAATATACCTCAGGGGTGCTAGATCACCATACAGCAACTCCAGGCTTCATATTGAGGGTGTCCCGTCCTGGCAATGGACACCCTTACTGTTCTGGAGGACAAGTAGATTGTAGTGTGATTAGAGGAAGACCTGGGGGAGGTGGGAAGCAGAGAGCCATTCAGCTTCACCAGCATGCATTGAAAGGTGGCCCCACTGCCCTGGAGTCAGCTGTGACCAAAACACACAGGACACAAAGGTGCTCACCATGTGCCACCCACCAAAGCAACAAGCCCTTCTGGGGGCCACCACTGGGTTCTCCAGGTCTCATCCTCTCTACTCAGTAAGTGATGATCTCTGTATTGAACTGGTGGGCTCCAGAAGTTTTCACAGGGACCACATTACCAAACTCTGGCCTCTTGCCCAAATTAATTTTCC
The DNA here is from genome assembly GCA_902168415.1 of Peromyscus melanophrys. Taxonomy (NCBI): domain Eukaryota; kingdom Metazoa; phylum Chordata; class Mammalia; order Rodentia; family Cricetidae; genus Peromyscus; species Peromyscus melanophrys. Next base: position 26,080 of record CABHPR010141399.1, read on the forward strand.
TTCCTGTAAGTTGTTCTCTCAAGTACCTGGTCACAGTACCAAGAAAGACTGAGTCAACACAACTTCTCAACTCAAGACAAAACAACAAGGTAAAAAGAAGACAAACAGCCAATTTCTGCTCAGAAGCAATCAGGTTGTACCCCAACTCTACCCTCCCTGTGTGGCCTTCACTACGCCATGACTCTTGCCCCATGACCTTTGTCATGTTACCTTGGCTTCTTCTAGAGACCTCATCTGACATCAGAGGCTATAGGAAGATGTGTCTAGTGTGAGTGGACTCACGTACGGGTGGCAGTGGGATTGAGGTGACAATGTGGTCAGTATTCTCCCCTTCCTCTAATAAAGATCCACACCCTGCCATCACAACTTGCCCCATGACAGTTGCCCCGAGGGACTCTCAAGTTCTACAAGCCATGCTCAGGTGGTCATCCAATATTCCAGGACAGAAGCAACAAACTGACACACTCCATGAGAAGTCTTAAGTCAAGGTGTCTGTCAGGATGCTTCTTTCTAGAAGTTCTGAAGGAAACTCCAGCCTGTGGCTCTTCCTAGCTTCTAGTGATCACTGGCAGCCATGTTGCCTGGCTTGTGGGATCTTCACCAGCCCTGACCTTCTTCAGTACATGATGCTCCCTGGATGTGAGGTGTTCCCTCTCCCATACTGTGAGGACACTTGTCTGTACCCAGGAGGATCTGGCCTGAGATGCAGAGGCTTGTGGCATCGACAGTGAGCTTTAAGATTATGGTCAATCTTGGTGGACTACCGATGTGTAAGGTGATATCATCCCACCTGAGGCCGAGGAAGGTGAAAGAAATTCTTCTGGGCTTACTTGTCCATTCATGACCTGGGCAGGTCTGTCTGACGTTGTAACTGCTTTTAGCTATAGATTGTCCTGTCTTTCCTGGATCCCAACACAACAGCTATGGTTTGAGATGGTGCTTCCTTCCCACAGTCTTTCCAATCCTCAGGTCATTTTGCACAATGCTCTGGTTGTCTCCTTGAACTGAGATGGCAGGGGATGAGCCTTTCGATGTCACACAGCTTGTGGGGCCACGGGTCACTTTGGAGTAGCTTATCAAGTGGAATGCTCTCCCTCTACCCTCCGCAGCATGTCTCAAGAGTGCTGGAGCTGACTGGAGCCTTGGAATGGTAATCTCAGCAAGATGGTTCCTCTCAGGGATGACCTCAGTACAGCCCACCCTGCCTCTGAGCTCTGATTCTAGCCCTCCTGGTAAACCTTTCTGTATGCGATGGGCAAGAACACTGGGGAGGGGGTGATCCCATATTTTATTGCCTCTTTCTTTATGGCTGTCTTCAGGAACCAAGAGTGATGATTAAATTTGAGGCTCCTCCTGTATCTGTCTACTCCCGGGCTGTGCTCTGGCCAAGTTGTCTGAGCAGACCACATGTGTTCAGCCACTCGGTTCTGTCACTTGGTTTGGATCACAGGGGCAATTGCATCCTGGACTCTTTGATGCTAGCTGTTTGGATTCATAAAAATTATATGGAAAGTTATAAAAGAGTGATAAGGCCTTCCAGTTTTACCACCGAATGGAAAAGCCGTCCACACAAAGACTTTATAACCATCTTGCAGCAATTTCAGGGCTCTACATGAGGTTAGCAGATTAGGTACTAAAGGATCTTTGGAACAGCGACCTTCAGTCTCATAAGGACAAGATGGAAAGGCCACCACCCAGCTTCCGTGTGGAGCCTGGGCTTTCTCACTTTGGCTGGCTACCCATCTCCTCTGTGTCACCTCCTGCCCCACTCAGAAACATTATCAACCAGAAGAAATGAGACACTGATGGCCACTAAACCTGAGAGTGGGGAAGTGGACTGTGGCTGCTATGGTAAGCTGGTTGTGCCTCACCTGAGGTTTTTGAAAGCAGTGTTTGAGCCTCAGTTTCCACATAGGACAGCTGGCCACCTTCACAGTGTCCTTCTGAGTAGGGGTCAGGTGTCAAGTGCAATGTACTGCTTCGTCCTTTTGTGGGCCAACTCAGATTTCTGTTAATAGTAACTTCAGTCAGTATTGTTTAAATAAAACTCTTGAATTACGTCCATATATATCCCACAAGTCTTTCTCCTGGACAGGTGTATATTTAAATGAGTCATTGTTTATTTAAAAACATTACTTTTATTTTTTATGTTTTTTTTCCTCTCTGATCTAAAAATCATCTATTCACACTTGTAGGTGGGTTTATTCCTAGGGCCAGTGGAGCAAAGTATCACAGACAGATGGCTGAGAGCAACTCAAATCTATTCTTTCACAGTCTTGGCAGTCAGGAGCCCAAGATCAAGGCGCAGGGTGTGCTCACTGGGAATGTTGCATGGAGGAGCTGCCGTACCCATGCAGTGTTGGTGGCTGCAAGCGCCCTGTGGCTTGTAGCAGCGTCTCTTGGTGGCTGCCTCTGTGGGCTCACACATCTCCAGGCACCCTCTTCCTACCTCTTAAAGAGACCCTTGTCGTTGCATGAGGGTCTACCCAGATAATTCAAGATGACTTCATCTTGAGATTCGTTAGTCAATTTTACTTGTAAACCCTTTCCCCATACAATCACAGGTTCAGGATGGGCATATATCTTTGGAAGGGCCACTCCGTCAGTCGTATTGGTCCCCATAAAAAATGGGGACTTGCTTTGAGTAAAGGCACCTTTGCTCTGAAGGCTGGTCTCAGTGACCACAGGCTGTAGTCTCCGGGCATAGGAAAGAGAGCACAGCTTCACTCTGAAGGCTGCCTTCAGGTGATCACAGGCTGCAGTCTATGGGCATGGGAGAATGAACACAAAGCACTCAGGGTTTTTTCATTTTACACTGAGCTCTCTCTCCACCATAAACTCACCACAGAGGGATTTTGCAAATGCAGTATCACATGGTAAACCCTCCTCCTGTGTTCTATATGATCTCTTAAGCTAACCATGGGAACAGGTGCATATGTCCCTGAATGCTCTCCCCCCACCTTGGGACAGACAGACAGAGGTCCGATGAAGCAGCCATCCGCATGGGAATCCACGACCTGTTTGTCCTTACAAACATGCATCTGACTGTGAGGTGCTTTCCTAGGGTCTCTTAAAGAAACTGAGCAACGAGGCCCATGGTTGGTGGTGGGGAAGCTTCTGGGATCCAGGCTGGGGGTGGGAATGAGAGCCTGGAAGAGCCTTTAGGACTCTGTCATTGCCTAACTTTCCGGAAGCGTCTTCAGGGGCCTCGACTTGCTGGGTACAGCTCAGGTTGTGGGAAGCTGTCCAAACACACCATTAAGGCAAACCCAACCCAGCACTGTCTCTCTGAGGCACACCCTTATTTCCATGGCAACTTGCTCACCCTGCCTGAATGCTACAGTAGCTTCTTGGCTTCTCACCACCCCCCCTGCTTTGTGCCCCTGTAGTTTCTACGGGACAGCAGGGCTGTGACTCATAACTCAGACCTTGGGGCCCCTACCTCCTCCCTTGCTCAGGTCGTGCCATGCTGTCTCCCAAGGCAAGCTTCTTCTGCTCCCTGGTCACCCTCTGAGAAACTTCTGATGGACTGCATGTCAGGGTGCTGCCTCAGACCTTCTGCTTGGCCACCAGCCTGCTTTCTGCTCTAACTGTCCTTGAGACGAGTGTAAGTCGTCCTTTCAGAAGGTACCATATAACTGCATCTCTTCCCTCCTGCTGGCTCTCAAATGTGCTGTCCTCTCGGATTGTCACCTACATAAGTCATCCCCACCACCTTGGAGGTGTTCCCGAGCAAGCGCCACCCTGTGTCCTTGACACCTCTCTCTCAGTCTACCAGCCAGTTGTGGGAAGATCCCATAGTCCCAGGGCCAATATGTCCACATCTATAGGACTCTGGCTGTGGATGGGACCTGGCACATAATAGATACTTAGCTGAAGATGTTTTCTCAGTGAGTGAAAGATGCCCTTTTCCTGATCCGAGTGCCTCCTACCCAGCTTGGTTAATGGAGCCTGAGTAGTCTTGTCCTGATAGTCTTGTCCACACCCAGGTCAAGCATAGCCCAGTGACCCCCATCTGGTATCAACACTGCTGTGGACCTACTCATCAAGGACCCAGCAGTCCCTGGCGCCCACACGGTTTATACGATTCTGGCTCCTGTGACCTATAGGCAGAACTCTCAAATGACATCACCCACAGCTTTAGTCTCTTCAGGTATGGACCAAGAGATTGAGAGATGAGTGCCAGCAGGCATCCTAGAATTCCAAGCTGAGTCCTTTGAACCTGGATCTCCTAGACCACTGTTCCTTTTTGATCATGGTCTAGTCATTCCTAAGTCCCCCGACCTGATCTCCAAGGCACTTGTGATGAGCAATTGGGAGTGGGCCACAGTCATTTAGCTGACACCGGGAGCCATATCCACCCTCTCTTTCAAGGGCGGAGAGGAACTAACAGGGATGTTAGGGAGGCAGTGGAGGTCCAGTTACCTAGTGACTGCTCAGAAGGTCCTGCACCTCATCATCGGGAGGAAGTGGGAATCTTTTGGTACCTGGATTGGCATGACAGATTGTTTGATATTGCCTGCTTCATGGGCATGGGTGATCTCTCCAGGCTTCAGAGTCTCTCCTGACACTGTTCAGTTCCAGGCTGGTGTCCCCTCTTCATTGAGCACTCAGCGTGGCTTCTCCACAGTCACCCAACCCCTGCTTGATTGTGACCACACTGTGAGAAAAATCTTCTATAGACAAAACACTGCCTTCTGATACCTCTTGGCTACCTGTGGTTCCCAGGGCAAAGGTCATGGACCCCAGGAGGCCCACAGGGACCTGGTCTCTACCCATCTCTGCCCATCTGCTCCTTTGTACCCACCTTTCAGATGTCTCTTGACACCCTCTGCCAGTCCTACCACAGAGCCCTGGCTCATGCTGGGCTCTGCTGAGGCACTCAGGTCTTTTACAGGGCAGCTCCTGGCTCAATCTCTAGTTCTCTGTAGACTGCCCGGAGCAGATCCCTTGACTGTCAGCTCTCACTGCCCTATGTTTTTTGTGCTTTATAGACTCTAATATGGCCATTTGGCTATTTGAGTTTTGTTTATGGGATCACTGGGTTAATACATGCTACCACTGTGACCAATCAGTTAGTCAAATCAACTGCATTCACTAAGCACCTAGTATGTACAGCAGTGGGGGCAGATAGTGGGTAGTGTTAAGCAAATTGTATAAGAGGAATGTTGTCTATCCTCTGCTCACCCCCTCCGACACCATAGCCTGATTCCCGCCATGTCTAAAGAGCTTGGGGAAAGTTTGCTGAATGAATAAAAGAGCACACCAAATATCTCAGACTGCTAAGGAGGCCCGATGAGAGAAACCCTGATAAAGGGACAGGACTCTGCAGTCCAGGGACAAAAAGAAGAGTCCTTATTTCCCACTGTAAGTACACAGAAAACAGCACACTTTACCAAGAACCCAAACCCTGACTTCCTGCTCCAAGCCAAGAGTCTCTTCCCTTGCCACCACCCAAGGTGTTCATTTTCTCTGCCCTCACCTCCATGGGGGGTTGACGGGGAAGAGAGAGTACATTTCTTAGTACCAGCTCCACACTAGCACTGGCCACTTTTACAGAGAGTGTTGGAGCTGGTATCCCACACGAGGCTGCTTTCCCACCCCATGAGCTGGGGCTTGACACCATCACAGTGGGCTTAAACTGGATTTAAAAAAAAAAAAAAACAAAACAGAACACAAACACAAACTGGATCACTGGGCCCACAAATCGTTACCCATGTTGTATTGCCAAATTCAGTCGCTACGGAGTAATTGTTAGCTACTTAAAAATAAAAATGCTCTTTTTATTTTTACGACATGCTCTTAAAATGTAACCCAGTGGTTGAAGGGGCATCACCACAGGGTCAGAGAAGCACAGGTTCATAGCAGCCTGCACCTTGAGTTGTGAACTGCGGGGCCCCGTTCTCGGCAGTAGCTCCTGGGTAGCCATGCATGGCTCCCTACTCCTCTGGCCATGATGAAGCTGTAGGAGCTAATGTATTCCGAGTCAGACCAACTGCTGCTTGTGAAGGGGGGAAAAGGGGACCTGCTTGAGTAACTGTAATAATTGGAAAATTATTTTGATAGCCTGAAACAATCTAATATATTACAGAATTTTATTAAAATAATATCAAATCAAATTAACTGCTATTCCATAATGAATTAGGTAACAAGGTGGGCAGATATTAATCGGCCTTGGCTTCTAGGCAGGGGAGCCCGGAATTTATTAGTTCTCGTGGCTGGCATGAGGTGAAGGCAGGAACCGCCATCGCCGCCGGAGAGGGAACCCCCTGAGACAGGCTTGCCTCCACTTCTTCGTCTCCTCCTGCTTCCATATCCTAATCCATCATTAAACACTTGCATTCCTTTTATGTGGGGTCTTATGAAATTTTTAATTTTTTAATTGCTTTGTGATTTAATAATGAGGACTTTTCATTTGGCCTGAATAAGGAGTGAGATACGATATTGAATTTTTTTTTCCTTTCTCTGCCCCAGCAAACTCTCTTCCCTTCTTCCTATGGCTTTCATTTTCCAAGTCTGAAAACCCAGATCTCATCCCCAAGACAACCCAGTGCCTGGTGGACAGGCCAAGACTACCTGGACATCTGTGTGCTCCTTCAGGAAGCACGTAGACTCAGCTGCCCACACGGCCATGGACAGTCCCTGAGAAGCTGTTGTGAGCAAGCCGGTAGGTTGTCAGAAGGCTCAATGAGTTGGGCATCTGAATAACCAAGCACCAGTATTATTACCCTTTGAAGATTTTCTCCACTCTCTTGGACTCAGTGGTTTTCAACCCTTTGAGAAGCGTCGAGGAAGAGCCGGATAACAGCTCCACAGTGCGTTGGAAGAGCGGGCATGAGCACCCTGGGCTCCACCAGCTCTGCTCCTGCAGCTACCTGGCCACACCTCTGATCCTTCATGGCCCACCCTGGGCATCATTGGATGGTTCCTGCTGTGCAGCATCATGCAGGCAGCTGACAGTATCTCTTAGAGCCTTGATTTGCTCCTTCACAAAAAAAAAAAGATGAGCCAGCTTGGTGAAGTGATTGTATAGGGTAGAAACACCACGGAAAGCTGCAAACACCTAGCCTGCACATGCTAGATGGTACTTTCCTCAGTACCAAGGTGTTGAGGGAGGATCACTAATGGCAGGGAGGGTCTTCACAATGTGCCTCTTCTTTTCCTTCCCACTTTACAGGTAAAGCTGTCGAAGCTTAGAACAAGTGCTGGATGCCTTGCCCCTGGAATGGTGGCACTAGGTTTCTGTCCATATTTGTCTCTGGGTCAAAGCTTTTCAGCATGGCAAGACGGTGCAGAAAAACATAGGTTGCCTGGATGCAGATCCTGTCACACTATCTGATGTGAATTCTCCTTAGCCCAGCCACACTTTGAAAAATAGATAGAGATCAATGCACTGCCTCTTACCGAGTAATGACAAGGCACTTAAGATGCTCTTTTGTGCCTTGTTACTGATGGAAATTAATTTAAAACATTGCAGGTACATTAAAACAAGCAGACATGTCATACCAGAGGAGGTAATCATTCTCTAACACTGGAGAAGAGATGGAACTCTACACACACACACACACACACACACACACACACACACGATGTTCTTCTTTTGCTGTGCCCTGTGGGCCACATATCACTCCCTTTACCCCTGGGCCAGGGGCAAGGGGCTCATCTAGGAAGACAGAAGACACCAAGGGCAGAGGATTTTGCAAACTTGAAGTTCTATCTTGGACCAAGCAAAGGTAACTTTCTTTTCATATCTGCAGTCAGTTTGAGGTCTGGAAAGACTGAGTTAATGCACAATTAAATGAAAACATTGTATTTTCTCTAGTAGACAGATAAAAGACGATCTTAGGGTTACATGAGGAGATGGGACATAAAGGACCACCACTCACTCTGTCTTCCGGTGAGGGCTCATTCACTGGACAGCTGAGCTGAAATTCACAGAGAAGAACACTGCTCTGTCTGAATGGCACAGGCAAAGTCAGTTTTGTGAATACATTTTTAAAATGTGGTTTGGATATAAAATGCAACCCAAATGAAGCGAACACCTCTCTTGTGGCTAATCACGTCTAAAAGAATGAGTATCCAACAGCCCCCTTGGTGCTTACATGGGAAAAAATAATAATAAAAAGGATTTAAAATTAAGGACAAAAGGAATAAAAGGGTAGATAAAATCTGAGATGCATCGGAGGGAAGATAAAGTGACTTTTTGGCAGCGACTTTAATAGAAGCTCGGCTTCAAAAGTCATCTAGCTGCGGCGTTAATCTGCACATTCTTTACTAACCCTGGCGAAGGCGGCTCCCCTGTTATTACCTCGGTTAAAAAGGGTGTATATCTCTAATCAGAATGGGCTCTCACTAGTTATTGCAGTGATTCTGAGTTTCCCATTTCCGTCGATAGGTAATAAAGGGTCATGCTGCTCAGCCCGTTTTGGAGAAGATTACGAAATAGTCTTTTTGTTTTGCAAGCCGTGTTCTGGGCCACTCCAGTGCACACAGGCTGCTTTGCATCACCAGGGGCTTAGGGTAGGGTGAGCAGGGTGCTCAGGTGATTAAAAGCAGAAAAGCATGGCCTGGGCTGGCTACTAGGAAGCTTTCACACCAGGTTCTCTCAGGATCCCTGTGCCTGGGGGTTGTATGATTTTCAGGGAACAAGGAGGCTGAGGAAGGTGTCGTGGTCTGTCCCCAGTGTGGCAGTGACAATTGGTCTGTGACTGCTGCATTCTTAGTGTCTGGGGTCTGTTGGTGAGATAGATGAGTCAGGTGCCCAGAATTCTGCCTGTCCTGTCACCCTCTGTCCCACCTGGAACATACCCAGCAGGGAGTGGCCCCCAAGAACCCTGAAACAGAGATCGCATTATTGGTATAATACAAGAGCTGGACTTGTCAAGAGTCACACTGTCTGATGGCAATTTTGCTCGTTTCTTCTACAAAATGGGAATGATATTTGCCTTATGGACTTTGGAGACTGGATGGCAAAGTTCTGCGGGACATTGCATGTCACCTAAGTGAGGGCACACTGTCAATTTATGATTTTTGTATGGGTATGTAGGGGTGTGATGAATGTACATATGAGGGTGCACTTTCCACTTTAATTTTTTCAGATAGTCTTTCACTGAATCTGGAGGTCATTGATTGGCTATGCTGGCTGGCCAGTGAACCCCCAGGACTCATGCGTCTCTATGTATCAGCATATTTGGTTTGCCAGGCTAGCCATTAAAAAACCACAACACAGAGGGGTTTGCAACACAGCTGAGTGTCTGGCTGGTTGTGCCCTCTCTGTGGACAACAGAGAAGGATCTGTGCCAGGGTTTTTCTTGTGACAGCAAAATTTCAGTTTTCATATGTCCCTCTCCTGATGGATCACTGTATTCAGATGTCCCCTCTTTCTTAAGGACACTCATCACATTGGATTTTGGGACCTGCTCAGCTGCAAAGTAACCATCTTTTTGACAGTAACCTCTGCATAGACCTATTTCCATAAGAGGTCGCATGCTAGTTCAGGACTTCAGTGAATTGGAAGGAGGGATGGAATCAACCATAGCAACGGCCAAACAGCCATCGCAAGCTTTAGCCTATTCTCAGAGAGTCACAGAATCTTATCTAAGGACCGTACAGTACAACAGCCTGACATGGAGAATATATTTTTGGGCCAGAGAGATGGCTCCACAGGTAAAGGTGCCTAAGGTGCCTGCTGCCAAGTCTGCAGACCAGAGTTCACTCCCCACAGGGTGGGAGGAAAGAACTGACTTCTGCAGGTTGTCCTCTGATCTCCACACATGCACCATCCCACGTGAATAAATAAATGTAATAAGAAACCTAAAATGTCTTTGGCTAGTTTTTGAAAATATTTTTAAAATTATCATTTTTTAGGTTGGTATATAAAATAGTGACCTTCTGATTATGGTCTTTGCTTTCTTCTTTTGGTGTGTGTATGCACTTACGAATGTATGTGTATGTTCATGTATGTGTGTCCATGGGAGGCCAAAGGTCAATGTCAGGTGTAATCCTCAATTGCTCTTTATCTTGTCTTTCTAGACAGTTTCTCTTACAGAAACTGGAGTTCGCCAGTTCAGCTAGACTAGGTAAGCCAGTAAGCCCCAGGGGTCCCCCTCTCTCTGCCTAGTCAGCACTCCAGCACCGGGATTACAGGTGCACACAACCGTACTTGGATTTTTACAGGAGTGCTGAGGACTGAACTCGGGTCCTTGGCGCTTGCAAAGCAATCACTCACCATTGAACCACCTCTTCTCCCCTCACGCCAGTCGTTCCATACATACACTTTCCCCAATTGTTTCCTACTTCCACACCCACTGCATACCTCCCTCCCTGTCCTCTTCCAGCTGGCTTTCGCTTCCATCTTTAGGGAATTATTTGACTGAGGCACAGTGCAGAGTTTGGCCCATTTTTTTTTTAACAGAGGCATACATCTGTAACTCACAGTGTGGGAATTTTCCCCATCTTAGAGAGTTCTCTCCTCTACTCTTAGACAGTTGACCCAAGAAGCAACCACTGTTAATAAGAGTCCTTTGATCATGGATTAACACTGTTCTTTCTAGAACATTCTACACACGGGGCTATGCAGCAGGTGCTCTTTGCGTCTGTTTCCTTTTACCCTGTGTCATGTTTTGGAGACTCGCCCATGCTGTTGTGCTTAGCCACAGCTTGTTTCTTTTTACTGTTGGATGGAATTCTACGGAATGGATTTTCCGCAGGTGTGCGTCTCCAGTCACCTGGTGAGGAACAGCCAATGATTTCCAGGTTGGAATATTGCCAGAGAAGCAGCTACTGTAGTAACGGTGCAAGTGTTAATATGTGAACATGTGTTTGTGTCTCTAACCTTGGCTTAAGATTACTGGGTCATGGGAAGGGTGTAACTTTAGCTTTTTCACGAAGCCATGGCTTTTCCACAGTAGTCTAGCTATTTTAGATTCTCATCTCGAGGCCCTGGCTGACGTTTGAGGTTACCGGTCTTTCAGCCACCGAAAGACTGTGCTCTCTCATTTCTCTCTAAAGTTCTAATTTTCCTTTCTTTGATGAGCAATAAAAGCAACAGTAATCAAAACAGTGTGGTGTTGGCTGAGAGCTAGATCCACCAATGAGGCTGAGTCCGGAAATAGACGCCCCATTACACGGTCAATTGATCCTCCACAGAAGTCACGGAGCAATTTAGGAGAGAAGACCCATCAAGAGAAGGGTTGGGACCACTGCTTGGCCATATGGAAGATAACACTTCATTTAATATATGAAAAATAATTCAAGATGGAGCACAGCTCTAGGCATAAAAGACAGCACACACATATCAGGAGGCTATTTTTGTGAACTCGGGACAGTGGTATGTGCGGGCACACACTTACACATATCAGAAGATATTTTTGTGAATTTGGAACAGTGGTATATGTATATATTTTAACAGGAACAACTGGGATTTATTAAAATATTTCTCACTGAGGAAAGGAGAGGGGAAGCCACACACTGTGAGGAAATATTTGCAACACATATGGTCTCAGCAAAGGATTCGCTTCCAGGAGCTATAAAAATCTCCTACAAATCAAGAGTTAAAAGGCAGACAATCTAATAAAAATACACAAAATATCTGAACAGACACTTCACAAAGGAAATCAAGGTTTACTGGCTCCACTGCCTCTGGAGTTAAGTGTAATGGTGGTTCTGGGCCTGCCTGGGTCAGCCGTTCCTCTGGGACTGGCCTCCACGTGGACAAGAGCACACGTGCAGCTCTCACACTTCATTGGAGAAGCATCTTCACGCAGGAGATGGTGACAAAGGCGGGAACTCATGGCTGGTCATTGTGTAGAGAATAAATGTCTACAGTGCATTCACCCCTCTCCCTCCTAGTCTCAGGGACCCCTGCAAAGATGGGGTAGAAAGACTGTAAGAGCCGGAGGTTGGGGAGGGCTGGGGTGAAGCAGTGTCGTCTGGACAGGACAGGACAACCACACTCACGAGCTTACAACAGCTTCAGCACCTGCCTAAGACCTGGACAAGACCAAGCTAGTCAACGTTCCAGTGCGTGTGTGTGTGTGTGTGTGTGTGTGTGTGTGTGAAGCCTCTACCTCTAGCTGAAGAGTTATTGACAGTTGATAGATTCTGGGGGAGGGAGAGTCAGTTTTCTTTAAGGGTGTGGCCTCTGATAGGTTGGCCAGGGCCGTAAGTGGCTCTACATCCAGGACTTGGTGAGTTTTAAAACAAAACGAAGCACACAGTTGGGAGGTGGTAAGGAGGTGGTGGTGGATCTGTGAACAACCAGGCAGAGTAAGATAGTGACAATATCCAAATACATTGTATGCATGTGTGAAATTCTGGAAGAATTAATTGAATTATTATAGTTTTCAAAATAAAAAAAATATGTGCTCTAAACTGAGAGTCTGGATGTTTAGCTGGTCTATAACTGAGCCCAGCCAGTCAACCTATGCCCTGTGACAGTTCCAGATGGTCCCACGAACTGTCAGAGAAGTTGTGTCTTGCCAACTTAGTCCTGAAAACAGAACTCTACCCCGCAGACCCGAATCCCCACAGCTCCCCCACTCTTCTCTCATCTCTTCCCTGCCCACATCCACTGCTCACCAGATCCTGCCCATGGCCATCACACACAATTCTCTCCATCCCATGGCCATCTCCTACCCCAGCTTGTCATGACGGCAGCCATCTCCTAGGTGATCCCAGCTCAGTACTTTAGTCTCCAGCTCTTCTTCTTATACACGGCTATCTACCAGACGGCTTCCGAGTTAATGGTGAAGGAAAAGATTTTGTGTCCCTTTTCTATTGCAAGCCCTCTGTTGGGTGCTGACCGATGTATAAGTGGTCCTCAGCTTCCAGGCTCTAGATGGGCTGTAGCAGAAATGCCTTCAGGCATCAATGTCCACTTTCCCATCTTGCATATCCCGAGGAAGCACTGCAGAGAGAGGGTCTAGAGGTCCCCAATGACCTCATATTTCCCAGGTGGATTGGCTGTGAGAGAGCCTGAAGACAGTGCTGGCCTTTACATCTTAGAAACACTTTCTCTGAGCTGCTCTCATCTCCCACTCACCACCCACTTTCTTGCTCTGGCATGCCTGACTTCAGTGATTTCTTCTAACTAGGACTAGCCAGTGTGCTATGTTGGCATATGTAGGCTTTCCTTTACTTCTTCTGGCTTACAAATACTCTTCTACCTTATTTTTGTTGATCATTTTCTACAGCTCTACTAAAAACCACCACAGAAGTTGTTAGGTGTCTCACAGCTCCTATGAGTCAGGAGACTGCACTGCCTGGCTGGACCCTCTACTTAGGGCCCCTCTGGGCTTTGGTCAAGGGGTTTGAGGTTGGTTGGGAAGGATCTACTTTCCTGCATGTGTGGTTGCTGGAAGCATAGTCCTTGCAGGCAGGGGACTGAGACTGCTACTTTTGCTGGCCATCTTTTCTTTCTAGATGGTTCACACAGTTATGGCACATGGGTCTCCACAGTATGACTGTGTGTCTCCTTACTTCTGGTGAGGCAGAGAAGTCTGGTGAGGCGGGTGCTGTGATCCTGTGTAACCGAACCATCGAAACACACTGTACATTCCTCACACAACACAGCGGTGCTTCCGGGCTGGAGGCATAGTCTATGGGTCTTGGTGGGAGTGGGAGGGAGACTGTCACAACAAAGGTACAAATGACAGATGTGGAATACTCAGAGCCACTTAAGGAGTCTGTCTGCCATCCCATAAAGACCACTCTCAACCTCTTATTTCCCAGACCATTTCAAGGAGACTTGGCTCCTCGCCCTCCTGAGCTTCCATGGCAATGCATTCCTTGTATCAACTTGCCACTCTTCTGAGTTCACATTCAAAGGAACAGGTGGACTCTGCCTATAGACTTTCACCTTCTAGATAGTTTTGTTTCTTCCTCCAGTTCTCACATTTGAGATTTGGTGACAAAATTTTAAGCCAGGACTTATGCCCACATGTGTCCATAGTCATATTCTGCTGTGCATAATTCACCATCAAAGAGAAGCATTTGCAAGCAAGACCACCATCCCCCACTCCATTATCCCCCTTTCCTTCCCAAGGCCTGGGCTCCCCTGTGAGCCTGCCTGCATGAGTCAGCTTGAGTCAGGGTCTGCCAGCACCAGGACATCTTAGACAATGGAAGAGCCTTGGAGTCACAAGCTGAGATGCGTCTGAGCATGGAAGACAAGGCCAAGGTCAAAGAACCCTGCCTCCTCTGCCCCTTTGTCTTGCCCTGCCTCCTTCACACTCCCCTGAAGCCTGTCTCCCTCTCTTCAAACATTTCTTAATAATCTGTAATTTTGTGGAAGGGATAAAGGATAAGGGGAACCCAGAAGGTGGCTGGATTTACATATGAATGTTGGGTTTTCATTTTAATTTTGACAAAGTGTAAAGGTTGATAATAAAAGTGTCGTTAGTGCCTTGCCATTTCTTTGATGGACTACGGAGCAGATTGCTAAGATATGGAGACAAATCCAGGGGTCACTGGTTTTACCAGGAGCTATCCTTCATCCTGTAATGAAAAAACAAAACACCATGACAAATTTTTTAAAAAGGAGAAAAAAAGGAATGACATTCTTTCCAAGGCACTTGTGACTATTCAAAGCCCTTCCTAGGGGGACTGAACCCGCAGTTGGTTTCAAAGCAGGTTCTGTGCTCATCTGGATGTGAGTGGTCACGTAGCTGGGGGTCTCTAAGGCCACATAAGTCTGATGTTCCTAATGAAGATGTCTTGGGTCAGTGTTGGTTGAGGTAGAATAAAGAAGAGGCACTATCCTGAGCATGGAGCTTCAGACCCGGCTTCACCCTGCAGGTAACATTGCTAAAGGAGGTTGACTGAGAAAGAGCAGATGGCCAGTCAAGGGGCTGAGAGGGGCAGAGAAAGGCTGAACAGGTTCATGAGTCCCAAGTTCCTGGCCCCTGCTACGCTCACTTCCCTCGGGTTTAAAGACAGCAGCAGCAGACCACGGAGAGCTGGACCTGTCCTTTACTTCCCATCAGCTTCCTGCTGGATCTTAGATGAGTCACAGTTCCTCTTTGAATCTTGGTTTCTAAACTGGATGAGACCAGGGCCTTTCAAAACACGTGCCCTGTAAAGATCCAGAGCTGCTGTGGTGACCTTGGTCTGTGCGGGTACCACAGGACATGACAGCCACCTGTCTGTCCGTATCCGTTCTTAGCCCGTGCAGCTCAGCTGTTGACTGCCCCAAGTAAGACTTCCTCCAGAGACGGTTGCCATGGATTGTGGAAAATGTGGAAGCAGTGGACGTGGATTTCCAGAAGCTTCTGCCATTGTGGTGTCAACTAAGTTGATGCTCACTGGGCACTGGTGGCAACAAGAGCCAAGAATCCTGCACAATACTGAGGGGTGGAGAAGGGAGGAGATGAGAGGGAAGGAGAAAGAGGGGGAGAGGGGGAAGGAGGGAGGGAGGGAGGGAGAGAGAGAGAGAGAGAGAGAGAGAGAGAGAGAGAGAGAGAGAGAAGTGTTTCACAACCAGAAGACTACCCTGTTGTTCTTCAGAACATTTTAGAGGTGTTTTATCCTTGTACCTGATCTTCCAGGACCTTTGTTGTATGTCTCAATGCTTGCTTTGTACCTGATCTTCCAGGACCTTTGTTGTACATCTCAATGCTTGCACATGCTGATTTGATTTAAGTCTTGAGTTTCCAGATCTGCTTGGCCTCTGAGGTCTTTGGGGGTCTCTGTATTGGAGGTTGATAGGGTGGGAAGTTTGAAACTTAAAAATTTCCTCCCTTCTTGACTGTAGGATCCCTTAGGAATCACCCAGTCTAAATTTTTCCTGTTTTAGAAAGGTAAACTAAGGTACCAAAGGGGAAACGAGAATCCTCTAAAGCCACATATCTTAATGTTCCTTGGGTCCTTTTATAGACCTGGGACTTGTGGTGAGTGTTCTATTAATGTCCCTCTGCAATTCCTTATGTAAAGAAAAGGTCTCCCTCTGTCGCAAATGGTTACCCTTCAGTTAAGTCTACTGAACTTCTCATGTTAATTACTTTGTGCATCAGCCTTGTGGAACAAGGATCTCAGTTGCCCCCATCTGCTTTATTTCCTATATTGATAATGCAGTGGGTGCTAGTGGTCAAGGCACCCGGGTCTTTGGGAGACATCTAGTCACTTCCTGTAAGGAATTGTGCTTTTCTCAGTCATAAAAGTAACACTTACAATGGACTCTGGAAGATATGGAAAAGGTAAAAAAGCTCACAGGCACCCCCTCATCCTGCTGGTTACCGACCTTTGTGTGGGAGTTGACTCCAAGTGCCCATCAATGAAGAAAGTTGTAAGGTGCCACTTTTGACTGCTTGTCATTCTGACTCAGTCATCTGCTTCCAGCTATCATAAGGAAACAGCAGCACTCGAATGTCCACCGAGGACAGAGTGGGCTCCCTGAGAGACAGTGAGGCCCCACCAACTCCATGTGTGAGTAGAGGGCAGGGTAACTCTGGTGAGGATGCGGAGGAGCGCTGAGCAGCAAGAGGAGGGTACAACAGGATTGGTACCCACCCTGATGATGGTGGTGTCTCCTGGTACCCATCATCCTCCATTTTAGAAAAATCACAAGTCAGTTGAGGATTGGGGCTTGAGGTTAACGCTGATGTCTCAGGAGAATCACCCAGGATGGAGGCAAAGGAGATACTGCCGTCCATACTTGCTCAGTGGACAGGGCGGGAAGCATCCTCCCTTTCTCTCATTTCTATGTCTGGGGTAGAAAGAGGACTAGTTGTGGCCTCAGGAAGCTGGAGTTCATATGCCTGCTTGGGAAAGGTGCCCCACAAACCAGCTTTCTTGTTCTGTAGAAGGGCTAAAACCCACCATGGTGACAGTACGAAGTGCTTTTCTTTGAAAATCTCACAGTTTAAGGCGGCAACATAGTACTATCCATCTCCCAGCCTTTTCCCAGAGGGAGAAAACACACACATATATACTCACCCACTCACATAAAAACTCATGCAATGCACACTCAGAAACAGACACATGTACACTTGCCTGTAAAGACACTCATGTATCCACACAAATGTTCACACCCATGCACCCTCACACACTTGTCTGAGTTTCCCAACTCCATGCCTAAACTCTTCCTGCTTTTCTGCAAAACTGCCCTTCTCTCCTTACATGCAAGCTACTTTCCATGGCTGCCTCTTCTGTGGCACCTGCCTGTGTTGCCAGCTGCACATGGAAGGAATTATGGAGGTGTGGCCAGGGGCTTGGGCTGGGCATGAAGTCATCGGTGCTGCTTCTTCTGGTTCTGTGGTCCTGAGGGAGAGCTCCTGATTCAGTTCCTTGTCACTCATGCATTCACCCACTCATGCATCTATCCATCTGCCCCCACTTCCCACCCAAGCTTGCTGCTGAGGTCACAGGGGCAGGGATTCCTCAACATCCTTTGTCCCCTAGGCGGGAACAGAGCCATGGGGCTATCCCATCCTTTTGCAGGAGTAGCCTTGAACCCTTCTAACTTCTTAGCCTATTCCTCACAGCCAGTGTGGAAAGCTGCTACCTGCAAGACTGGTGTTTGTCTGTCTGTCTGCAAGCTGTCTGTCTGGAGCACCGGCAAGGTCAGAGCTGTGCATTCTCTCTGAGAGGCATGTGCTCGGGTGCGTTTACTCTCCCCACTGCAAGTAACAATTTCAATATTAATCTTCATTTCCAGGGAAATAATTAGTGCAGTGTGAGCTGTGATACTATCTCTAGTTCCCTCTCTGGCCTGCTAATTTACCCAGTAGAGGAAAGTTCTGGAGTGACTGGACGGCAGAGTTGGCTGCAAAGACTATCCCAGCCTCTGACCGACCTGCAGTGGAGGGGCAAGAGACCACTTCTCCAACAGGGAATTCCAGCCCGCCACCAGTCTCCAGCTGGGGAAATTGTCCTCATATCACAGGCCCCTCTAGGTGAGACCAGGCCACCCATGCACTTGTGGGTTGTCATGCCAGAAAGGGAAAGTCTAGAAAGAATTAGCATGTCCTGGGCCATGTCTCCTGAGGCTGGGATCTGCCGTGCTCTGTTGGGATTCTGATTTTTATCTACTTGTTCCAGTCCCCCAGGACCCGGAACCATCCTACCTCTGTGAGTCTGGTCATCTCCTGTGAGCTGTCTATTGGCCAAGGGCTTCCTGATCCTCAAAGCCCTCATCATATAGGTGGGGAAGCTGAGACTATGGGGGGCTTACTTCCTCTGGAAAGTGTGAAGACAGAGCTCATTCAGACTCCTGTGACCCCAAGTCTCAAGCTTTTAGCCACAGCTTTCAATTAGAAGTGAATGAAGGATGTAGTAGAAAGTTTTCCTGTAGCTGAAAGTTTTCCTGTGTCCTGCTCAGTCCACAGCTGCTCAGACCCAAATAAATACACAGAGGCTTATATTAATTAAAACTGCTTGGCCATTAGCTCAAGCTTCCTACTGACTTGCTCTTACACTTAAACTCAGCCCATTTTTTGTTAAGCTATATGTTGCCATGTTTTCTGTGGCTTTACCTGTGTGCCATTACATGCTGCTGCCTGGTACAGCAGGCTGGCACCACCTCACTCAGCCTTCCTCTTCCCAGAATTCTCCTTGTCTGCTTATCCCGCTTATACTTCCTGCCTGGCTACTGGTCAATCAGCGTTTTATTAAACCAGTGTACAAAAGCATTATCCCACAGCAGAAGGAAGTTTTCAGTGCGGGGCTAGCACTGGTGCCCAAGGACTTGGTGGGTGATATGACAATGGCTTGAAACACCAACACCGAGGCTAGTAAATACAAACAGAAGACTCTTGGGGAGCCCTCTAGTCCAATCAGTGCCTCCAGCTCTGGCTGGTGACCTGGGGTGAGCTGAATGACCTTTCTGACCTGAGGGTCATCTTTCTAGCCTGTAAACTGAGGATGGTAGCAGGGCTTTCACCAAGTTACTGTTAATATGAGGTAGACAGACATGTGAAGCACACATGGCTTGATCCACCCAGGGGACCCATTCCAATGACAGTCATTGGGACTACAGTTCATTCATTCATTCACCCATTATTCATTCATTCACCCCACACTCTCAGTGTCTCCTCTGCACCAGGAGTACGGGGTGTTGACTTCCTTCCCCAGTGATGCCTGGCTCTCAGTCTTAGGAAACTGTGACAGTCAAGTGGCCACATTTAGTTGACTGTGGTGATTGACACTTTGATGTATGTGGGTTTTATTGAAGACTTCCTTGCTAGGGAGGATTTGAGGCAGACACCTTCCTTGCCTCCAGGGATAGATCTTCATTCACCTGACCTTCCCAACTCCCCTTCCCAGTTTGCAAAAGACATATTTTCTATTTCCCTTTGTAAGAGAACTTTTGGAGAAGTAAAGTAGCTTGTCTGAATGGAAAATTCTTTCAGCCATCTGGTCTCAAGAGAGCCCCCATATTAGCTACTTTTTGTTGTGATAAACACAGGCACCCAAAGCAGCTTGTAGAAGGAAGAGTTTATTTGGGCCCACCATTCCAGAGGGAGAGTCTATCATGGCAGGGGAGGCTTGGCAGCAGGTGGCTGGAGCAGGAAGTTCTGACAGCAAGTGACGTTTCCAAGTACATGGAGCTAACACTCAGTATCCTGGCAGTTGTGGGAGTCACTGCACACCAGTGTTTGTGGCAGCATTGTTGACAGCAGTCTGAAGTAGGAGCAATCCAAGAGCCTGTTGGTGAAGGGGTAAGTGGCATATCTAGAAGTGGAACACTATGCAGCTCTAAAAAGGAAGGGAATTCTCATGTGTGCTCAGACACAGATGAGCCTTGAAAACATGTCAAGTGAAAATTTGCCGACAGGAGGAATTTCCCCATGATTCCATTGCACAAGCCCTTATTGTCCAGGAGATAGAGAGCACGATATTGGTGGTGATTGAGAAGATAAAGAAAGTTCTGGAGATGGTGCTGGTGATGGCCGCACAGTAGTGCCAATCCACTTACTTCCTCTGAGTTATACATTTAGGAAAGTCTAAAATGGTGGATCCTATGTTCCTGGGGCTATGATATAATAGGGCAGTGTTTTAGGGTCAGCTGCAAAGTTTCTGACTACAGAGGAGCCAGCCATCTTTGGAGGAACAGACCTCTCAGTAGATGGTGCAGAGACAGAAAATAGACAAACAGAAACCCCCAGGGAGCTGGAAGATGACTCTGTGGGCAAAGGGCTTGCTGTGCAAGGGGACTTGAGTTCAGATCCCCAGCACCCACATAAGAACAAAAATAGAACACGGTGGGTCTACAATCCTGGTGTGTGGTAGAGGAGCAGGAGGACCCCAGGGCCTCACTGGCTCCCTTCTGTAGCCAGTCAGTGGGCTCCAGGCTCAGTGAAAGACCCTATCTAAAACAATAAGGTGGTAAGTGACAGAGGAGACATCCAATGTGGAGGTCTGAATATGAGTGCACACTCGTGACACACACACATGCACACACACGTGATCCAGGGAGGTGTTGATCCCTAGTAACCACAGCCTTTGGTGGCACCTCAAGAAGGGAAATCTAAGTTCTTCGGAGCTGTCATGCATGGACAGTCAGGGAGTTTGGGGGTTTTATTATCCGCATGCACTGGCTGGGAGGTTTGGGGACAATCTATCTTTATGGCTACTAACCCCAGGCTCATGGCAAGCTAACACACCAGGGCTTAGAGGTATCGCTTGCCTTTCTATATGACCTTTCTCTCTTCCTAGTGGACCATGTGTGAATGTGTGTTGACAAACATGTGTGAACACTCAGCCAGGTTTTGTGTGTGTGTGTGTGTGTGTGTGTGTGTGTGTGTGTGTGTGTGTGTACAGTCTCTGCTTGACCTCAGTTGATAACTAGGAAGGGCTGGATTTGAAAGCCAAGGCAGAGCTTCTACTTACAGACCTGTCCTTGGCGGGCAGGGGTTGCCAGGGAGTCTGAGTCTGCCATCCTGGCTGGCTTACCTGAACTCCGAGGACAACAGATGCTCAGGCAGCCAACAAGATCGTCAAGCAGCAGAGCGTGACAGTCAGCATCAAAGTGGGAATGCCACTCCTTGATCCGGACGTGGCCATACCTGCCTGGGCAGAGCCGTGGATGTGACCACCCTGCGATTCAAAGGCACTTGGAACAGGATGGACACACACACACACACACACACACACACACACACACACACACAGCACACATAGCAAAGCCCTCCTCTTCCTCCCACGTGAAAATAAGTGTCTAGAGTCTATTCCTTTCTTCACCATTCTTTACTGACCTAATTGTTCAAATCTGTGCTTTCTTTTGGTCTTTTTCAAAGAACTAGAAGAATGGTTAATTTCACTTAATGGAATAATTGAATGTCATAATTGTTTTTACATTTCAGCACCAATGTTTGAGTTAAGCTGTGCACGCTCTCCCTCTCCCCGTCTAGAGCTCTTAATAAGCGGGCTTCTCAAAGGGCCTTTCTATCTTTCTCCATCTCCGAGGCTCCTCCCTGGACTGTCTGGGCTGGCTGCTGGCAGCAGGCTGCTGGGGTGGGGGAGGTGGTGACTAATGACTGTTTTGGTCTTTGGTTGTCCTGATCTCCTCTAATTCATTATTTGTCAGGCATGAGAGGCACCCAAAAGAGGATCGTGAACAATGCCTTTCATTCTCTCCTGCCCCTCTACCCTGCCGTTCTCTTTTGTTTTGGAGGGTCCAAGAAGTTGCCAACATTTCTAAGTCTCGCTGTAGGCCGTCCATGGCTGAACTCAAGCCAGCAAGCTCATTCATTCTTTCGTTCACTCCTGATTGTCCATTGGGAAGTTCCTGTGTACCTAGGTCTGGCCTAGGCGTCAGCTATCTGGTGGGCGCAGCATTTGGGTGGAAATGGAGAGTCAAAACACAAAGGTGGACTGGGAAATAGCCCATCAGTCAGTCAAGAGCTTGCGGCACAATCATGAGGACCTCAGTCTACATATATAAAGAGAGGCAGGTGTGGTGATGCATGCTTGTTGTCCCAGTGCTGGGGAGGCAGAGACATGGAGGATCCCTGGGGATCACTGGCTGGCCTGTCTAGCCTACCAGTTCCAGGCCAGTAAGGACCCTGTCTCAAAAAACAAGGTGGACAGTTGACGTCTGGCTTCCACAGGCATGCTCATGTCATGCTCATGCTGTATGAGTACATCCCACCATGGCACCCCCATAGACACATATGTGTGCACATGTACAGGTACTCCCTCCCCATACCACTCAAAGGGATTACATAAATAAGCAACTTTGGGAGGAGACACGTTTTGTGGAGATAACAGAACAGAATACTGTGATCAGCAAGGCCCTGGGGTGCAGGAGACAGCGCAAAGGTGGGGGTGATAGACAATAGCAAAGGTCTAGAGAAGGGATGTGGAGCCAGGCTCACAGGACCCTGTAGGTTACAACATGGAATTTGGATTTGTCCTTAGGTCACCTGTGGTGGACCAGGCAGTATTAGAAATATCATCTTACAAGGCCTCTCCTGTTTCCATGTGGAGAAGGTCAGAGAGATGCAGATGGGTTAGTTAGGGAGCTGCAGCATTCTCCTTGGGAGGGTTGCTGGTGGTGGGGACAGGGTGGATTGAATGGTAACAATGAAGATCAGTTAGGTCCAGAAATACCATGGATATTTATCTGTGGCGGTTTGAATACGCAGGGCCCCCATAGATTTCTGCGTTTGAATGATTGGCCCAAAGTGAGTGGCACTATTAGGAGGTGTGGCCTTGCTGGAGTAGGTGTGGCCTTGTTGGGGGAAGTGTGTCATTGCAGAGGTGGGCTTTGAGGTCTCCTATGCCCAAGCCAGTTCACTCCCTGCTGCCTGCCAATCAAGAAGTAGAGCTCTCAGCTCCTCCAGAACCATGTCTGCCTGCATCCAGCCATGATTCCAGCCATGACTATAATGGACTAAACCTCTGAAACTGTAAGCCAGCCCCAGTGAAATACTTTCCTTTATAGGAGTTGTCATGGTGTCTCTCCACAACAATAGCAACCCTAACTAAGACAACATCTGACAGGCCTTAGTCATGGGCTGGATGCACGTCAGGGTGAGAGACAAAGAGAAACACTCTTACGCGTTGGCTTGAATAACGAAGCAGTACCCATAAATCAGATTGGAGAGACAGGGTGTATTTGTCAGTATGAGACAGGTTACACCCCAGTAACAAATAAGCCTCCTCATCTCAATGCCACACCAGTAAAGCAGTTGTTTATGTTTTGCTCATGGTTCCCATGCAGTGCAGGGGGTGAGGCAGAGCTATCTCAGAACTGTGCCTTCTGAGGCTTGTGGCCTCCACAGTCATTGCTACAGGGAGAAGAGTTTCTGTACAGTGATTTGAACTTTCCAGGTGGCTTCTAACTGTCTTCTCTATTCTGATGGTGCCTCTCTGCCTCCATGTATTAATAACACAACAACCAAAACATCTCGGGGAAAAGTGCTCCGAGATAGAACTTCCATACACGCCCACCTGTTTAAAGCAAGGGTTAAATCACACTGCCCATCACCCTTCATGACTTTTTTCTCTCAGCTGCTTCCCACCTCACAGTCACTAACAAGGCTCTCACAGTGACTGGCCAGGGGTTCTATCATGATGCTGCCAGGCCTGCCCCTGGCTCATCCCCTTGGGTTTCTGACTTTGGACTCCTCCAGAGCCAACCTCTGTTCTCACCTCCTATCTGCCCGTGGCCCTTGCTAGGCTCACAGCAAGTGTCCTATGACTTTATAGGGCTTTTGTTCATGTGACTCATTGAGGATCACCATCTGTTATAGATGAGCCCATGCCATACAATGATGTAAGGAGAACCTGACACAAGCCTGACACTTGTCACATGTGCTGAAGCTGCTGCCACGGGAAGGGTCATTCTGACATGTGACAAGAAGCATCTCTCTTCCCTTTGCTGTGGAAGACTTTGAGTTCCTGATACTGAGACAAAAATGCCAGCAAGAGTGTCCTTGGCTGTTAAGACCAGGGAGCCATGCACATGTGGTAGGCTCCTTAGACCTACCAGGTTGGCGCTATATCCTGGTTGGGTTCTCCACCCTTCCCCATCTGCAACAGCTGATGCTCCATACTTTTCACAGAGATTCCTATTATAGGTCTGCCTGTCTCGCCAGAATGCAAGCTCCATGCAGCTGGGGTTATGACTTGACCTGAGGTCATGGTACCCAGTGCAGGACTGAAAACTAAGAGATAATGAAGTGTGCAGTGAATGAATGAATGAATGAATGAATGAAAAGAGTAGTCTCCACTCTTCAGCACCCCTTAAAATAAGGAAGTGCTTCTCCAGATTGTCAAGTCAAAGCTCAGGAAGCAGATTTTCTTCAACTTCCAGCTTCCAGCTTTGCCATCAGAACACACTGTGAGTCCTATAGGTAGAGGGACCACATATGGGGCTTCACCGACATCTCAGAGGAAGGATCCCATCCATGTTTCACACCAAGTTCTTTATCAGAGGGAACAGAAGGTCTGCATGGAGATGTGGTGGGCAACAAGAAACAGTGTGAGCACTGTACCAACACTGTATCAAAATGTGAGCATTAAAAAGCCAGCACATTATGAATGACACGTAGGTGAGGAATCCTGCCCTGAAGAAGACATGCTCCCAGGAACCGAGGAAAACACCCAGTTGCTGTTTGTGCTTAGGAGACTCTCATAAGATCAGGGGTCTAGGAAAGCAGGAGCCTAAGCATGGCTCAATAAAATCACAAGAAGAGAAGAAAAGGCCAGGGCAGGGTTAAGGAAGCAGCTTGAGGACTGAAGCAGTTCGTGCCACAATCGATAAAATGTAAACAACAACAAGTGACGTGGCTCAAATACAGAGTTAGTGACATGGGGACATGCTTTAAACAGTCTCCATCTGTGTGGATGAAAGAGGCACAGAAATTGAGACACAGGAGGAAGGTGACAGTATTGAGCCCTGAAATTCAATAGTTGTCTTCATACACTAGAGCAGGAAGAAGAATCAATCTGTGGACTTCCCAAACCAGGAAGCAGGATTGTGGGGGGGGCTGTGTGGTTAGAGGACTAAATGGTTTGGATGGAACCCAGGCAGGCTGTGTTTCAGGGACAAGTGCAACACATAGACAATATGAAATACTCAATTCATATTGAATTAGTTGGAAAAGAAATGGTGCCCTGTGTTAAAATCTAGAGAACCAAATGAGGAAGGGACCACGGTAGTGAGAACACTTATGCAGCCGTCCATGTCTAAAGACAGGAGGCTACAGACAAAGGTCCACATTGCCCAAGATGGTGGCCACATCTACCCTAGATCTCGCAAGTAGAGGGAACAAGGGTTGCACCTGGGTTTTTCCCTGAGCATGACATGAACAATCAAACAAAACATGGAGTGCCTATTGCACAGCTTACGGTAGCTCAACGTGTTGAATGCCTTCTTGGCAGCCAGCTAGTGAATCCAAGATGGAGACTCCTTGGAGAGGGCTGGGGTTGAGTGCTGACATGGTCATTGAACCAGTGTTAACACTACATGAGGTGACGGTTCTGAAATGGAATGTAAGTCCTACAAATCCTGCTGATGTTGAAAGAATAAATACCATGACTACACGCTCAAGGACTGGGGACATTTTCTTACAAAGGGCCAGGTGATAAATATTTAAGACCTTGCTGGCTACATGCCTTTGCTGTTAATTAATTGAGTTTTTAAATGTAAATTATGTGTAAAGGTCATACCGAGCTCAAGTGCTATGCAAAAACATGGCTGGTGGCAGAACGGGATGGCTTTGGCTTCTGGGTCGTTATTTGTTGGCCCTTGAACTACACTGTTGTCTTCTCGTTCACTATCAAGTCGGTGGGTTTACAGGATCTAGCCTTTGAAGTAATGTTCCTGTTTTCTCCACTGCTGTGTATTGGGAAAGGGTGGCAGTGTAGTTTTATGTGGAGACAGAGGGGAGATTTGGGCCAGCTCTCGTGAGTTGAGTCACAGATAAAGCCACTATAGGCGTGATTCTCAAGCAGACTGACCAAATGGCAGCCACTTGACAGGACTTGAGCCTTTGACATATGGTGGGTGAGGCTTCTACTTCCCTCGTGGATGTGACACATCAGATCCGTGTGGCTTTACAGAGACTCTTTGCCACTTTGAAATGATGTGTCACATTCAAGAGGGGAGCAGAGCCTCATCCACCATCTGTCAAAGGCTGCAGCCCCTGTCTAGTGGCGGCCATCTGTAGAGGGACGGCCGTCTCGGTCTGTCTGCTTGAGAGTCACACCTAAGAGCCTTTGCCACTTTGAAACTTAACTTCTTATTGAGAAATGGAGGAGCAGTGTGTGCTGGGGAGTAGCCACACTACCTGCTCTTGGTAGATTGTTGGATAGGGAAAGTGTTCAGCAATGTCTTCATTGCCCAGAGCAGGGCTGCTTCCTGGGGGCGGGTTGGAATGAATCTACTTATGATTACTTATATAAGACTGGCACCCTCAACATTCCCTCATGGATGGAGGAAAACTCACAAGGCCCCATCCCTCCCTGAAGTCTATACGTAGTTAATGGCTGCTAAGGGAGAGAGAGACATTTTCTTCAGTGGTGTTTCCACTGATATGGTGCCCACATTCTTGTAAATAACCCCTCACCCTTACTTGTGTGAGCAACCCTAATTAAATCTACCTGGTTATCTCTCCAAAAGACATTAAAGTTGAAGAGTTACTACTTGGGAAGAGGAAGGGGATCAATGGGTGTGTGTGTGGGGGGGGCGTTAAAGAATAATAGGGGTACACAGGATCAAAATACATTGTATACTTGCATGAGAATGTCATAATGAAAGAATTATTAGTGTAATTAATATATGCTAACAAAAAAAACTAAACAGCAAAAATAATACAAAAATCCACAAAGGTCTCCTCTGGAACCCAGATGTGAGAAGATATCATCAACTTTCTGCCGGGAACAGATGGGAGACTGGCTGATTTGGGGGTCACCTGCCTGAAGAATGGCAGGTGGAGTTGTGATGTAGGAATGGCCTGAATCCATGCAGTTGGGGCTAGTCCTGAGTTTTAGTGGAGTGTGACTGCTAATGGGCTTAGTTAGGGTACAGCTGCCTAAGACAGGAGACACGAGTGGCCATTTTAAGAACAGGATGCAATAGGACCTTAACCACTGAATACTAGACTTGGGATTGGGTGTTGTGGAATAACCTTTGTACACTGTGAAGATGTGTCACTCTGGTTGGTTTAATAAAGAACTGAATGGCCAATAGCTAGGCATGATTTCCAGGCACAGAGGATGCTGGAAAGAAGAAGGGCAGAGTCATGAGGGGACATAGAGGAAGAATGACATGTAGGAGATGAGATAATAAGCCAAGAGCCATGTGGCAGCAAGTAAGTCAATAGAAATGCGTTAATTTAAGTTATAAGAGCTAGTTAGAAACAAGCTTAAGCTATTGGCCAACATTTCATAATTAATAATAAGTCTCTTTGTGGTTATTTGGGAGCTGGCTGGAGGGACAGAGAAAGACTCGTTACAGATGGGGAAGCTGAGGTGCAATGTTCTGGTGCTGAAGGCAGAGGGAAGTGTGCTGTGAGCTACAGAAACAGGAGCCTGACAGTACAAGACAATGGCTATCGAAACCTCGGGTGCTAGTTTGGGCCACAGTTGAGCTTGAGCTTCAGGTGCTGGTCAGGGAGAGGCCTTGCTGACACCTGTTTACCAAGGATGGTCACAAGTCAGCCCCTCCTTCTTAGTGAAGGACAGCAAGTTGTATCTAGTACCCTCTTCACCTCAGGGTGAGGAGACTTGAGTTGGGGGGACCAGTGGTCTCCCACTGTTCACCAGGATTGAGGCAAGCGTGCTGGAAGAGCAGGTTGGTGAGGGATAGACTGGCTCTCACTTCATGGGCAGACTCCCCAGACAGCCAGGCCTGGGAATCCAGCCTTGGAACCAAGCCACCCAGCACTGAGCACCAACAGGCAGCCAAGAATGTCACTCCACTGGTTCTCAGCCTGCCCCTCAGATCCCTGCCCCAGGCAATGTGGAACAGCATCAATGGAAGGAGAAAAACCAACCAAGCCAGAGAGCAAACCCCACTCCTCATGGCCAC
Source organism: Peromyscus melanophrys (assembly GCA_902168415.1). NCBI lineage: Eukaryota > Metazoa > Chordata > Mammalia > Rodentia > Cricetidae > Peromyscus > Peromyscus melanophrys. The sequence continues at coordinate 54,056 of CABHPR010141399.1, forward strand.
TCAGACATCTGCTCATCAGCTTCAGGCCTTTGCTCATCCCTGCTTTTCTAGAAAGACGGGGGCATTCTGCAGAGGGAACAGAAATCACATGATGGCAGGGTCCTGCTGCGGTATCCCTGCTGTGGAGCTATGAAGGTCTTCACTTAGTGGAGGAGGCAGAGAAAGGTTAAGCTGCCTGGCCAAGATCATGGAGGAGGAGAGCAGAGCAAAGAGGCTTCAGTTGTCAGCCACAGTGGTCTCATTTGGCCACTCAAACCATTAATGAACATGGACTTGTGTAACAAGCCGCTTCTCTTCACCTCTCCATAAGGGAAAGATTCAAAGTGCTTAGCTCCGAACAGGGTGGGGGGCAGGAGGAGCAGAGCCATGCCGGAACATTCTAAGTCGGACTCTGGGATAAACGGAGATTTGATATTTCTGGATAATTCCCACTGAGCACCATCCCCCTTTAATTATCTTGTGGTCGCCCTTTCAAAGGTGATTAAAGCTATTCTTCAGTAGATGTGGTATAGATTGAGTGGGAACCTGGTCTTTCTTGTGGTTTTTATCGCAGCAATTAAATCTGGCTGGCTCGCAGAAGCTGTGTGGCAGGAGGGTTTTTACCAAGCGAAACGATTTTCCCCTTCGGGCAATGTTAAATTTAGGAAAAATACAATTAATTATACCAGACAGGTATCTATTATAAACCATGCATGTATCAGAGGCTCTGGGCTGGTTCATTCTGAGAGGCCCCTTGTCCCCACCTACTGGGTCCCAGGGCCAGTCTTGTCCCTGCAGCAGGCCTCCTCCCCTACCCACACCCCCACTCCTTCTGTTTGGGAGCAGAAGTGAAAGGAGTGGTGCTTGCCAGAACTTTCTCTGACGCCCCTTGAACACCACTGAGGTGTGTGTATTGCAAAGTTGCGGTGTCTGGACACTGCAGACAAAGGCCATTCCCACTGCCTCTGTCCTCCGCCCATTGTGTAACCCTGGAAAGGTTCCCTTTGCTCACCCACAAAACCAGAGCACTGAGGCTGATTCTTTCAACATCCCGCTCTGCTCTGGGTTAGGAATGTAAACAAAGTCTCTGTGGAAAGAGAGTCCCAGTTTCTTGTTAAAAGACCTGCATTTTCCCCTCTCAGGATTTTTCTCCTTCCTTCCTTCCTTCCTTCCTTCCTTCCTTCCTTCCTTCCTTCCTCCCTCCCTCCCTCCCTCCCTCCCTCCCTCCCTCCCTTCCTTCTTCCCTCCCTTCCTCCCTCCCTTCCTCCCTCTCTTCCTTTCTTATGGGTGTATGTCTATTCACCCAGTGTGCCTGGTTCTGGAGAAGGCCAGAAGAGGGCGTTGGAGTCCCTGGAACTGGAGTTACAAATGGTTGTGAATCATCATGTAGTTCCTGGGAATCAAACCCGAGTCCTCTGGAAGAGCAGCTGGCACTCTGAACCACTGAGTCATCCTTCCAACGCTCCTCAGGATAATCATAGGACTCGATGGACTACTCTTTCCTCTTTACTGGAAGCTTCCCTAGATTTCAGAGCTACTTGAGAATAGCACTATTCCTACTATGTTTGTGTATATATGTCCATGTGTGTGCAGGTACACATGTGTGCTTGTGTATGTGGAGTTCAGAAGACAACCTCCATTGTCAGTCCTTCTAGTTCTTTTACTACAGTCTTTCTCTGGCTCGGGACTTGCCAAGTAGTGTAGGCTAGTCAGCTACTGAGCCCCAGGGATCCTCCCATCTCTACCTCCCCAGCACTGGGGTTATAGGCACATATTACCATATAGTGCTTTTTACATGGGTTCTGGGGATTGAACCCAGGTCCTTGAGCTACCCACCCACATACACGTATAACCATTGGGTCCCCAGTGGGAACAGAAAGTCTTTGCTGATTAACAGGTATCTGTTCAAACATGTCAGTGATTTGGAGTCCTTCCCTGGATGCCAGTTCAGTGTCAGGCTCGTCCGTCACTACCCACACAATCCAGACACATTTGTAGGAAATGTGCCCTGGACAGGTCCATCCACCAGTAGGGGGACAAGCCAGCTTTGATGCCAGCTAGAGAATCTGAGGCTCTTTGTCTGGTTCTGGCCCCCTTCTCCACAAAGCATCTTTCCGTGTCATTGTTTCCCTTTCCTGGTGAGAGGGGGACAGTTTTACCTGGCAGCTGTCTCATGAGGGTGTTGTGAGGATTAATGAGATAATATTTTTTAAGTACTTGGAGATCTTCTGGTGAAAGAGGCTATAAAAGTACAAAGTGTCACTATTACTGTAATTAATGGCATGTTTGGGGCTTTCGAAGTGCAGCTTGGGTTAGACAGAAGCAGGTAAGATCCCTGCTTAGGAGTTGGCTAAGTGTTGAGAAAACAGGGCAAAGGAGCCTGTATGTGGCCAGGAGGGCACAGGGAACGTGGCACTAGGTCCATCGGGAGGCATGTGTGAAGAGGTGGATCCCAAGGAGAGAGTGCCAGTGAGACACTTACCCATATCAGTCCATGCAAGATGTCAGCCAAGATGCTGTCCCTTTGGGCAGGGAGGCCTGACAGATTAGCTCATGTCCTGGGCTCAACCTGGACCCAGAAGCAAAACATGGCCCAGGAACAGATTGTACCAAGTGGTAGCTCTTTCTCCAGTCTGGGCTTGCACAAGACTCCTTCCCACCTATCTTGACACTCATCCATAGGCTGGTCCCTCTGCCGTGCATTATGGGTTGAATCATAAAAGATAAGGTTCCTTTGACCAAAAGCTCAGTCTGGTTGGGAGGAAAGGTCAGTGCACCATGTGTTAGGGGTAGAGGCAGTGGTACAGTGGGAGCTGAGAGATGTAGGGGGCCTGTGTGGTGGAGGGGGGTGGTCAAAAAGGATGGTAGGTGAAGAGAGAAAGGAGAGAGGAGAAAATGTACATGGAGGAAGACGGAGGAAGAATGAGAGACGGATACAGAGAGAAACAGACACACACACATACACACAGAAAGAGTGAGACAGCAAGAGACACACAGACACACACAGAGAGAGAGAGAGAGAGAGAGAGAGAGAGAGAGAGAGAGAGAGAGAGAGAGAGAGAGAGAGAGAG
>CABHPR010141400.1:0-10967 GCA_902168415.1 Peromyscus melanophrys
TTCCTCTCTGATGGTGTCAAGGTGATACACAAAAGCAGCCAGTACAGTAGGTTATACAGTAGTTCCATCTTTTGAGAAATCTCCACACTGATGTTTAAAAATAAGTGTCCCCAGATATATTCATTAACATTTTTCAATATGAAAAGTGAAAAGAAGAGGTAGAAAACCTCTTAATAAACTTCTTAATCCCTAGTTTTAAGATAACCAAATTACAAAATGATACAATTGCTTATAGTAGCAGATCCATGGAACATTAATACCTACTACTTATGGTTATTATAATCTTCAAAAACCACGAACACTATGATGGTGTTTCAACTATATTTTAATTTAAAATAGAAACATTTAAAATAGTTTTCTAATTGGTTTACACAGTTATTTTTATCGATATATTTCTCGGGAACATAAAAAGTGATTTGTATTTATCATCATGGTACCTAGAATCCCGAATCCTGTTAGAATAGTAAAGTGAGGTCTCTCTAACGGAATGAGAAGGAAGAGCAGGCGACAGGAAGTGACAGCTGTCACGTTGCATGGAGGACACTGAAAGTCACTTTTACAAAGCCCTTGGAGGGAGTGTGGCTCTGTCAGATAGGGAGGGGTAAGAGAACACACATTTTATATATGCATATCATACAGATTTGAATATTTTACTCTGTAAAGATATTTTGTATTTTGTGTTTTTGCAGTACGTAAGGTAGGTTATGTGATTTTGTGTGTGTGTGTGTGTGAGAGAGAGAGAGACAGGAATTGATTATTCACATCTAATTGTCAGAAATGAGCTTAAGTCTGAAGTAAAACCTGAGAGAACTAAGTTAAGTAATGTTAATTTATAACTGGAAAGCATAGCAACCTTCTGATCCAAAGGTTACATAAGCTTCTGCTTTTGAGTCATGCCTTTTATTAGTCTAATTCTGGATAACTTCTGCTTCCTTCCTAAGTCCTCCTGTAGGGGATGGAGGGAGGAGAGGTAACCAAACAGGCGGCTTTGAGTTCAGAATCCATGCAAAAAGCCAAGTGTGGCCCCTTGTCCTTGTAAACCCAAGACTGTGGGTGGCAGACATGTCTGTTGATCTCTAGGTTTGGGTGGCCACCAACCTAGTTCCACGCGTTGTGAGAGACCATATCTCAAAGAATAAGGCAGTGAATGATAGATCAAGAAACTTCATTTCCTTGTCTGGTCTGTATATACACATGTGCACTCACCATACACACACACACCAAAAATACCATTGGACTCTTCCCTAAGTGCCAACAACTTACTTAATTTGAAGGAATGTTTGACAAGGGGTCCTCAATTACACTTAGCCATATAGGAAATGTCTGCACTATTTACCACTTCATTTATACAAACAGCTTTACGTATCTAATGACCATTTTATTTTATTTTATTTTTTAATTTAATTTGTGGTGCTGGAATTCCAAGCCAAGGTATCATGCATACTAGGAAAGTAACTGAATCTACAGACCTGCACCTTTATCAACACTTTTTTTTTTTCAAACAGGGTCTGTTATGTAGTTCAAGATGTCTTTGAACTCATAATCCTCCTGCTTCAACCTCTGGAGTGCTGAAATCATAATACTGCACTGTACAGTCAACCTCTATCAATGCTTTCATGATGCACACTTTTGTCATTTAGGACACTGGATACAGCTACAGGTATTAGAGTGTATTCACCTGCACTCTGCATGCATTTCAATTACAAGCCTGATCTGTCCCATCTGAATCATTTTTTTTTTAGATGAGGAAAATGAAGTAAGAACAAGAGCAATGATTTCTACGTTCCTTTATTTTAGCTTAGCTGATATAATCCCACATCTTCCAACTGGCTGACGACAAAATTCAGATTTTAGACGCTCTCTCTTGATTCCAAAGAAAGGCAAACATGTTCTGTACTTTTTCACTTGCTTGCTACTTGCTGGAGTGTCACCTCAGACATGCTGGATTAATCAGTATCAATGAGGGTTAATAGAAAAGCAATAGGAGTCACTGCAGAGAGCAGTTACAGGGAGCAGGTATTTCTTGCTAAAATGGTGGTCTTGTGTTATTGCACATTCTTACTGGAAACACACCATAAAGATGCATCATAAAGAGGGAGCGGATAACATGTATTTATGAACTATAGACTCACCACTCACATCCTAGCAACTTGAACCATTGGAAATATCAGCCCTTTAATATGAGTTTTACATTGTTTAAATGTAAAGTAGGAAATTACGAAGAATGTAATCAATAATATTTTTCTTAAATTTCAGGTCTGCTGAAATTTAATCATTAATAGTAATTATTGAGGCTTCCTTAGCCTATGAGATCTCATCTGTAAATTATCAACAATGAATCACAGAACTATATGATTACACAGTAAGTAATAAATATAGTGACTAACCTATATAAATAAATATTGCTATTTTCATTGACACAATGATCAGGTTTTTTATGCTTGGCATATGAAAGCAAATGCAAGTAGACCTAGGTAGTTGGAAGATTTCTGTACCTGTAGCTACATACCTGAACTTATCATTCTATCACTGTCCATATCAGTACTTACATTTATCTATGTATCTGTATTATCTATATCATCCAGCCATGGTCATTATGTCCAACATTTAGTAAGAGAGAACCTCAACTAAGAAAATTGTTTCTATAAGGTTGTTCTGTAGGCAAGCTTATGGGGGCATTTTCTTGATTAATGATGGGGGAGGGCCCAGCCCTCTGTGGGTGATGTCACTCCTGGGTTGGTGGTCCTGAGTTGTATAAGAAAAAAAGCCAACAAGCAATGGGAACAAGCCAGTGAGCAGCATCCCTCCATGGTCTCTGATTCAGTTCCTGCCTCCAGATTCCTGTTTTTTAAGTTCCTGCTCTGACTTCTCTGGATAATATAATGGACTTTGTCAAGAAATTTAAGCCTTTCTCTTCCTCCTTCTCTCCTTCACTCCTTTCTCTTCCTTCCTTCCCTCCTCCTCCTTCCTCTTCTGCCCTTTCCCCTCTTCTTCTCCCTCCTCTCCTTCTCCCTCCTTCTCTTTCTTCCTCTCTTCCTTTTTCTTTCTTTCTTTCTTTCTTTCTTTCTTTCTTTCTTTCTTTCTTTCTTTCTTTCTTTCTTTCTTCCTTTTTCTTTCCTTCCTATATTTGCATTGTTCTAGTTTAGTAAACACTCAGCTTTCCTTTTAATATACTTGTCTCTGTCTATCAAGGTACTTCATATCATATTTAAGAATATTTTATTAGAGTTATGTGGGTGTGTATGTTCACCAACCACATGTAGGTTCATAAGTTTGTGAGCTCTGTGAATCTAGAGGCAAACCCTGGGTGTCATTTCTAAGATACTGTCCATTTTCCTGGATTCAGGATCTTTCATTGCCTGATACATGCCAAGTAGGCAGGATGGCTGGCCAGTAAGGGCCATGGATATTCTTGTCTCCATTTCTCAGCACTGGCATCATAAGCACATACCACTGTTCCTGGTGCACTCTGTCTCTCTCTGTCTCTTTGTCTCTGTCTTGTCTGTCTATCTTTCTTGTGTGTGTGTGTCCAAGGTTGATGCTGGGCATCTCTTCCCTCTTTTTTATCCTTATTTATTTTGTTACTTTTCACGTCTTTAAAATTTATTTTTTGCCAGGTGGTGGTGGCACATGCCTTTAATCCTAGCACTCAGGAGGCAGAGGCAGGCAGATCTCTGTGAGTTCGAGGCCAGCCTGGTCTACAAAGCGAGTTCCAGGAAAGGCACAAAGCTACACAGAGAAACCCTGTCTTGAAAAACAAAAAACAAAAAAAACCCAAAAAAAGAAAAACTTATTTTTTAATTAAAATATAATTACACCATTTCCCCTCTTCCCTTTTCTCCCACCAACTCCTTCCGTGTAACTCCTCCCTTGCTTTCTTTAAAATTTATAGTCTATTTTTCTTTTCTTTTTTTTTTTTTGTACACACGCACACACACAGAGGCACACACAGACATTACTAAGTAAATAAATATAACTTGCTCAGGTACCATGTAATTTAGAGCTAGTCCTCAGGAAGCTAGCTTTCATGTCAGATACAGCTCAGACCACGCAGGTCCTGTGTCCAAAGTAGATGATATCTACAGATAAAGAGACTTCCCTTAAACCTCTGTTAAGCAACCAAAGACAACAGCAATAGCCTTGGAGTCTTTTGACCAACAAATAAAAGCAGAGATTCTCATGGATAGTGTTGGAGTTTCTGTTAGATAATCTCTAGGCCTTGACAATCTGGATGAGAAAATTCAGTTTAAACTCTATATGTATACTTGGACTTATATTATTGTATTAGTTTTATATAGATAGATAATAATATGATTCCTCTTGATGTTCTCAGATATCCTCACTGTTTATTTTACCCTCTCCCCTATTTTTCTTTAATTATTATTTCCCTTCCACTACCTGATTAACTCTCCATTTCCCCATTCAAATGACATGTATCTATTTCCCTCTCTCCCGCCTGCCCCTTTGGTAATCTTAGATTTTCCAGTTTCCTGGAGTTACACCAGGTTGGATACTCACATCTGAAGATTTGGTGATAGGAACTCCTGATGAAAGAACATTTGAGGTTTATCTTTCTGGATCTGGGCTACTTCGCTCAGTATACTCTTCTTTCTTCCCATTCCTTTACCTACAAATCTCACAATTTTATTTTTCTTTACAGATGAAAAGTATTTCATAGTGTACAGTACCACATTTTCATTATTCACTAATCAATCAAAGGACTTTAAATTTGTTTCCATTTTCTAGATGTTGTGAACAGAGTAACAACGATCATGATTAAGAAATTATCTATGGAGTGGGATATTGGGTCCTTTGAACATATTACCAGGGGCAGTATATCTGGGTTATATGGCGGATTTAGTTTTAGCTTTCAGGACATACTTTACCACTGATGACCAGAATAATTGGATCATTTTGGAGTCCCAGCAAGAGTAATAAATGTTCCCTTTTCCTCATCCTGCCCAGTAGCTCAGTTTTTCTTGTCATTTGATTTTTGATCTTGAGTGGGATAAGAGGAAATATCAAAATTATTTTGATTTGTATTTCCCTGCTTGCTTGGGATGATGGACATGTTTTGAAATTTTTCTTAGCCATTTCAGTTTCTTTATTTGAGAACTCTGTGCATAGTGACAGATATGGATCTATTTGCAGTCTTCTACATGTTGACATCCAGTTATGCCAGTACCAGTTGTTGAAGATGCTTTCTTTTTTCCATTGTACAGTTTTGGCTTCTTTGTTGAAAATTATATGTTCATAGGTGTGAGGATTAATGTCAGTTCAGTTCCATTGGTCCACATGTCGGTTTTTATGCCAGTACCAAGCTGTTTTTATTACTGTAGCTCTATAGTAGAGCTTGAAGTCAGGGATTGTGATGCCTCCAGAGGTTATTTTATTGTACAGAATTATTTTGGCTCTCCTGGGTTTTTTGTTTTTCCATATGAAGTTGAATATTGTTCTTTCCAGGTCTGTGAAGAATTGTGTTGGGATTTTGATGGGGATTGCGTTGAATCTGTAGATTGCTTTTGGTAAGATTGCCATTTTTACTATGTTAATCCTACCTATCCATGAGCATGGGAGATCTTTCCACTTTCTGACATCTTCTTCAATTTCTTTCTTCAGGGACTTAAAGTTCTTGTCATACAGGTTCTTCACTTGCTTAGTTAGAGTTACCCCAAGGTATTTTATATCATTTGTGGCTAGTGTAAAGGGTGATGCATCTCTGATTTCTTTCTCAGCCCGTTTGTCATTTGTATATAGCAAGGCTACTGATTTTTTTTGAGTTAATATTGTATCCTGCTACATTACTGAAGGTATTTATAAGATGTATGAGTTCCTTAGTAGAATTTTTGGGGTCAGATCCAAGGCCATTTATTTTTTTTTTTTTAATTTTGGAATGGGTTTTTTTTTTCTGTTTGTTTGCTTTTTTGAATCAGGCTTATTTTTTTTTTTGTTTTTGTGTTTGTTTTGGAGGGGTGGTTTTTTGTTATTTTTTTAGTATTTATGTAGTCTAGATATTATTCTTTGTGGTGGTTTAAAAGAAAATGGCCTTCAGAGAGAGTGGCATTATTGGGAGGTGTGGCCTTGTTAGAGTAGATGTGGTCTTGTTGGAGGAACTGTGTCACTGTGGAGGTGGACTTTGAGGTCTCATATATGTTCAAGCCACACCCAGTGTTTCAATTCACTTTCTGTTGCCTTTGGGTCAAGATGTAAGGACTCTCACCTCCGGCACCATGTCTGCCTGCGTGCTGCCTTTCTTCCCACCATGATGATAATGGATTAAACCTCTGAGCTGTAAGTGAGCCAACTCAATTAAATGTTTTCCGTTATAAGAGTTGTCCAGGTCATGATGTCTCTTTACTACAATAGAAACCCTAAGGAAAGCAGAAGTTGGTAGCAGGGACTGGGGTATTTCAGTGATAGGCCTGACCATGGTTTTGTTTGAAGGAATATGGACCTTAGAATTGTAGATTTGAAAAGCAGTTAAACATTTTGAGTGCTGCATAATGGGCCATCCTAGTAGGAGCATGGAAGACAGTGGTGCTGAGTATGATTTGAACTGGGGATGAGGGGGCTGGCTCAAGAGATTTCAGAGGAGAATAATTTTAATATGTTGCTTAGAGATTGTTCTTGTGATATTTTGGTGAGGAATGTGGCTGCTTTTTGCCCTTGTCTGAAGATGCTGCTTGAGACTAAAGGGAAAAGATTTGGATTAATTCTGTTGGCAGAGGAAATCTCAAAATAACTTAGCATAGACTCTGTTGTGTAGTTATTAGTGGTAATTATAATGAAGTTCTATAATGAAAAGAAGCAAGAAAATATAAAATTTGAGGAGAAAAGGAGCATCAGGAAGTGGAATGGAGCTAAATCCTATGTTCAAGGAGATAAACAGATTAAGAAATGGAATAACGTGAGTCATGACCCCAGGGCAAGATCCATCCAGCTGACTTTTTAACTTGTGGAAAGGAATTAAAGAAAAGCTTAGAGCTGGGTGTGGTGGTGCATGCCCTTAATCCCAGAAATTCAGAGCCAGAGGTTGATAGGTCTCTGAGTTTGAGGCCAGAGCCTGGTCTAGAGATCTAGTTTCAGAACAACCAAGCTTAGACTGCTTGCAACTCTGCAACATGAAAAGCTGCTGAGGCCAGGCATGTGTCAGTGGTGTTCCTGAACGGAGGTCTAGAGAGGCCATTATATGAAGATATGAAGTTGAAGCCTGGATTACCTTGGAGAACCCAAGATGTTGGAGATTGCAGAGCCCTGGGATACCTACCAAGGTAAGCACTAACAGGGAGTGGAAACAGCCAATGAAAGAGAAGTATGTTGTAGTCAACAAAGGTGAAAGGAGTTGGAGATCTGAAGAGTGTTTTGATATCAGACATGGAGATGCAGAGTTTGGAGTTTTGGTCTGTTTAGTTTTTTGATTTCTTGGTTTAGTTTTATTGATTTGGCTGAATCTAGAAATCTATCCATTTCTTTTAGAGTTTCCAACATAATGGAGTACATTTTGAAAGTATTACCTGGCACTATTCTGAAATTCCTTGGTGTCTGTTGAAATGTTTCTCTGTTCATTTCAGATTCTATTAATTTGAGTCCTGTCTTTCTTACTTTTGGTTAGTTGGGACAAGTGATGATTGATCTTCTTTATCTTCTCTAAGAACTAGCTCTTAGATTCACTGATTTTTCCCCCAGTTTCTTTGTTTCTATTTTATTAGCTTTGGCTCTGGTTTTTATTGTTGTTATTATTATTATTATTATTATTATTATTATTATCCGCTTGGTTATGGATTTGATTTGTTCTTATTTTTCCCAATTTTTTAATTGAATCATTAAGTCATCTATTTGTGCTCTTTCTGATGTTTTTTAATGCAGTCAGTTAGAACTATAAATTTCTCTTGAAGAATTGCCTTCAATGTGTCACAGAGATTTTGTTGTGTTGTCTTGTGTTTGCATTTCCATTTAATTCCAGGATTTTTTTTTTTTACTTCTTTCTTGATTTCTTCTTTGACCCATTCATTATTCAGTAATTAGTCTGTGTACTTACTAGAGATTTGCTTGCTATTGATTTTAAGTTTTATTGCATTACAGTCATCTAGGACATACAGAGTTATTTCAGTTTTTTTTGGAATTTGTTAAGATTTGGTTTGTGTCCTGGGATGTGGTCTATTTCAGAATAATGTCCTTATGCTATTGATTAAATTGTATATACTTTTTTGTTTGGGTAGATAACTGCTAAGCTCATTTGATATATGAAGCAATTTAATTCCGTTTTTCCCCCTTGTTTATTTTATGTTCAGATGATCTGCTGATGAAAGTGCTTGCTTCTCAGTCCTCTTCGGTTGGAGTACTCTTGACAGTGCTTTTACTCTAAGGCTGTGTCCATCTTTAGAGCTAAGATGTGTTTCTCGTAGGGAACAGACTGGTAGATTTGTTTCTTGATCCATTTGGCAAGCCCATGTCATTTGGTTGTGGAATTGAGGTCATTACTGTTTAGAGTTATGAACTGAAGGTTCTGGGTCGATTACTACTGCTCTGTTGTTGATTTGGGGTTGATATCGCTGTTCTTAGTAGTCTGTGCCCTTGCTTGCTCCTTTTCATTGTAGATCTGAATAGGAGTGATCACTAACAACCATGTGGCATGGTCCAGTCTCAGCTGCCTTGTAAAATTTCCTCTGCCAATGATATCAGTTCAGAACTCTTCAATTTAGCCTCTGACAGACTTTTTGGACAAGGACAAGATAGCAGCCACATTCTTTGACAAAATAGCACAAGAATGATCTCTAGACCACTTATTAATATTCTTTCCTCTGAAACCTCTACAGCTGAGCCTACATAGACCACATTGTTCTCAGCACTACTAATTTCCACACTCCTACTAGGATGTCTCATTAGCATTGCTTAAAGGATTCAACTGCTTTTCTAGTCTAAAGCACCAAGTCTTTCATATTCCTTCAAACATCATTATGGTCACAGCAATACTCTACTCCTAGTACCAACGTCTGTCTTAGTTAGGGTTACTATTGCTGTGAGGAGACACTGTATCTAGAGTTTTCCTGTGTCCACCCAGCTCCTGCAGCCTCTCAGACCCAAGTAAACACACAGAGGCTTATATTACTTATAGACTGTATGGCCATGGCAGGCTTCTTGCTATCTAGTTCTTATATCTTAAATTAATCCATTTCTATTAATCTATAAGTTACCACGTGGCTTGTGACTTACCAGTAATTTACATCTTACTTCTCATGGCGGTGGCGGCGGGCAGCATCTCCTGACTCAGCCTTCCACTTGCCAGAATTCTCTTCTCTCCTTATCCCACCTATACTTCCTGCCTGGCTACTGGCCAATCAGTTTTTATTTATCAACCAATCAGAGCAATACATTCACAGCATACAGAAAAACATCCCCAGCATGACACCATGACTGAAGCAGTTGTAAAAGAAAGCATTTAACTGGGGCTTGCTTACAGTTTCAGAGGGTGAGTCCATGATGGTCATTGTAGGGGTTGTTGGTGGCAAGAGGGCAGGCAAGGCACTGAAACAGTAGCTGAGAGAAAACATGATCCACAAGTTGCAGGCAGAGACAGAGAGACAGACAGGGCATACTGAGTCTGGCATAGGCTTTTGGAACCCCAAAGCCCACCCTCAGTGACACACCTCCTTCAACAACAAGTCCACACTTCCTCCAGCTAGGCCACAATTCCTAAAACTTCTCAAACAGGTATGCTTGCTGGGGGCCAAGCATTCAAACATAAAAGCCTATGTTTTTTGGAGGGGCCATTCCAATTCAAACCACCACAGGGAGATAAGTTGGCCTCACCTGGCAGAGAGTTTGGATGTAACACATCCGGAGACTGAAGATTGATGGTAGATGGGGCAGGTCCTAGTCAAAGCCTGGTCAGGGTTGTGGTTGGCACAAGCTCAGATGGTTATACTATGCCAAAGCACTGGGTCTTGGACTTATGGTAGATCAGAGGTACTGGGACGGTATACAGAATGGAACATCAGGAAGGACTCTTTCAGTCCTCCCTAAATCCTGGAGGAGTTTCTTACTGTGTTTGTAGATTATTGCTTAGCCTAGATAGGCTGGCAATGAGCTTCAGGAATCTATCTGTCTCCACTTCCTTACTCTCCACATGTATTAAGGCTAAAGTTACATACTTAAGTCACCATACTTGGGTTTTTAAGTGGGTTCTGGGGATCCAACTGGGACAGAAGTACTTCCCGGGATAGTACTTTACCCACTAAGGCATCTGTACAGACTTACTTTATTAGTTTTTAAAATTAGCACACAAAGAAATCATAGCATTTTCACAATAAATTCTTCTTCTTGATCCTCTTTATCCCCCAAACCCTCTGCTCTCTTTGTCTCATCCTGGGGGTCCCTTTCTTCCGCCTTTATAGTTTCTCCCCTTCATGCTACCATATTCTATTAACTCCCTAAGATCTCTGTGGTGATATTATGTTCCCCAATATATTGTGCATCATCCTAATAAACTTACCTGGGGTCAGAGAACAGAACAGCCACTAGATATAGAGGCCAGAAAATGGTGGCACACACACCTTTAATCCTAGCATTCCAGAGGCAGAGATCCCTCTGGATCTCTGTGAGTTCAAGGCCACACTGGAAGCCGCCAGGCATGGTGAGACATGCCTTTAATTCCAGGAAGTGGTGGCAGGAAGCAGAAAGGTATATAAGGCATGAGGACCAGGAACTAGAGCTGGTTAAACTTTTGGCTTTTGAGCAGCTGAGACCCATTCGGATGAAGACAGAGAGGCTTCCATTCTGAGGAAACAGGATCAGCTGAGGAACTGGCAAGGTGAGGTGGCTGTGGCTTGTTCTGCTTCTCTGATCTTCCAGCATTGACCCCAATACCTGGCTCCGGGTTTGTTTTTTATTAATAAGACCTTTTAAGATTCACGTTACAGATCTCTCTCTCTCTCTCTCTCTCTCTCTCTCTCTCTCTCTCTCTCTCT
>CABHPR010141400.1:10977-36930 GCA_902168415.1 Peromyscus melanophrys
TCTCTCTCTCTCTCTCTCTCTCTCTCTCTCTCTCTCTCTCTCTCTCTTTCTGTCTCTCTCCGTCTCAATCAAGGTCCAAGGTCTCCTTTCTGATTTCAGGACCTATACTGGGATTAAAATTTAAGATCTCCTTTTTAGAGTAAATGTGGTATTTGTCTTCCTCAATATGGCTTATTTGAGTTAACATAATCATTTCCGCTTTTATCCATTTCTCTTTAATATATATAGGTCTTGGCAGGAATTTTCTGGAAAGGATTGTACTAGCATAAGGAATAACTCCAATAATTAGTAAATGGAAATGCATGAAAAACCTTTTGTGTGGCAGAGGAAACAATCACCAGGGTGACAAGACAGATTCCAGAACGGGAGAACAGTCTTGGTAACTATATATTAAGAATTTTGTACCTAGAATATATAAAGAACTGAAACAATTAAATACCCTCATCCCCCGACAAACAACCTCCTAATGTGTAAATGAACTGATCAACTGAATAAGCAGTTCTCAAATGGAAAGACACAAATGCCAAAAAATATTGGAAAATTTTTCCATAGTCTTAGCTGTCAGGAAAATGGAAAGTCAAACTACTTTAAGGTTCCATTTCAGTCCAGTAAGAATAGTTTTCATCCAAAACACAATTAACAAATGCTAGTGAGGATATGGGAAAAGGATAACATCACACACTGATTTACAGAGTGTAACCTGGTGTAGCTATTACAGAAATCATTGGAAGTTTGCCTTTTCAGCCCCCAAAGTATCACCTCAAGGTCCCTGGGGCCTCCAGTTCTAGCTCAGTCCCCAGACCAATGCCTCCTGCTCTGCAAAGCTGTTTCCTACAGCGGTGTTCTACTGTGCAGCGTGTGCCGTCCGCTGCGGGAAAGTCTTGGTATGCCCAGGTGCCTAATGTCTTGGATCTCTGTGTTCTCTGTCCTCTATATTCTCTAACACTCCCCTACAATGATTCTCACCCTTCAGTGTTCTACAGATGGCATGGCTTCTCCACACACAATAGTTTAAGATTCTTTACAGATTTTGTAATTGTTTCTGATGCAGAAGTAACAGGAAATAGAAGCTCGGAGGCCAGAGGACACATACACTGAGAGCAGGGTTAGCATCAGTTATGTTATATTCGACTGATAACGTGGTGCACAGACTCACTTAGTTTCAAGAGGATTAAAAAGAAAATACTCTACCTGCACATGGTCACATCATACAGCAGCAATTAAGATTTGTGATATTATGGTGGCCTTATAATGGAATCCACTACCACTGACTCACTGGCACCCTGGACTAGAAATATGAGGTGAGTGGGATGCTAAGTGTTATGTGACAGAATAGCAGGATGCCATGACA
This sequence comes from Peromyscus melanophrys, assembly GCA_902168415.1. NCBI lineage: Eukaryota > Metazoa > Chordata > Mammalia > Rodentia > Cricetidae > Peromyscus > Peromyscus melanophrys. The sequence continues at coordinate 12,329 of CABHPR010141400.1, forward strand.
ATGTAAAACCATAGAGTTAGTCTGTGACTATCAGTCAAGGGACAGCAGAGTAGGGCTATAGATCTACAGGACAGTACACAGAAGTCAATCAGGGGGCAGCTGAGTGTACAGAGCTCAATGCATAATCCACAAGAATCCATCACCCTCTGCTGCACTATGTACAGTCCCTTGAGTGAGGGATGTTTACAAAGGAGGAAAGACACCCTTCAGCAGAAGAGTAATTTGGACAGGGATACGACACCCGAAGTACAGGGAATGACTAAATGAAGAAAACAGTGTGTCTCTTCCAAGGCACATTCCAAACCATCATCCCCTAAACTCAAGTGCAGAAGACGCTTATACTTGGAATTAAAGATTCTGGAGTTTATTTTCCTACCTCATTAAATTTGAGCTTAGTCATGTGACATACTTTGACCAATGAGACTTTGGCAAGAGTGATATAGAGAGAAACTCGTACTTGCAAATTTGGGCTTTATTTCTACTGGTGAGAAGTTTTCCATTGCTAGTGGAGAAATCTATTGTAGCTTATTAAATATGATAACCACTAGGGACAGAGAAAGGTAATGCCAGCAGAAAACTCCCTAGACAGAGTAGTAAGCCTCCTAGCCAACTGCTGTCAGTGTTTTCAATGAGATAATCTTAGACATCTAGAGATAGATGAGCTATTGAAGGAACTCCTTCAGGTACAGCTGGCTAAAGAATTATCCAGATGAGCCCAGTTCAATTGCTTACTTACATAATCAAGAAAATTGTCTTTTACAGTAAGACAATTTTTATAATTTTTTAATTTTATTTTACAGCAATAGTTTAATGATACAAGTGGAAAAAACGTATAAGTCGCAAGTGTAACAATGATGGCTATTGAAATGAATGTTTAAAAAATCAATAGGTAGATTGGAATGAGTGAATCTGAGCTATTTTTCTGTAATATCATCAGGGAAAAGCACATTGATAGGTATAGAGGTAAATACTAAAGGTTGTGCTTGGGTCTCAGAATGAAAGATGGGTAAAATAATAACAAACAGGAAAGTTATATTTTAAGTAAGTGATATTATTTAAAAAGACATAAGAACGGAAACCAAAAGACATACAGAGGATAAATATTGTAGATAAAATGCATATCAGAAACTACAATAATAACATTAAGTAAAATAAGGAAACAAAGAATTTTAAAAGACTATGACAAAAAGAAAAGGAAATAAATTACAATTTCAGAAAGGATAGTGGTCAAATTTTGGATCTGCTTTTGACAAGTAATACTTGGTACAAAGAATCTGTAGAGATAAGACATTAGAATTCTAAAGAATAAACCTCAGGAACCAAAACTGTGTATGTATATAAGCTTTCACTTAAAATCAAAAAAGGAAAGCATCTTTGTAGATGTAATGGTCTTATTAAATAAAAAACACAAAGCCAAATGCAGAGTTAAAAACCTAAGAGGTAAGAGCAGTAGCTAAGAACTGAGATTAAAATTTCCTTCTTACCACCTTATGCCGCTGCCGTCCTTCCCCTGAGAAAAAAGAGACCTACTTCCTGTGTGTTTGTCTTTTTATTGACTTTCTGTTCTGCCTTCTCATTGGTTGTAAACCAACCACATGACCTCCTTTTCACTGCCTGTCTATACAGACCTCCAGGTCTTCTATGGTTGGTATTGAGATTAAAGGCATGTGTCTCCATTCTGGCTGTATCCTTGAACACATAGAGTTCTGCCTGTCATGTGATGGGGATTAAGGGTGTATGCTATCACTGCCAGACTTCTGCTATGGCTTGCTATTAGCTCTGACCCCCAGGCAACTTTATTTATTAACATACAAATAAAATCAAATTTCAGCACAAATAAAATGTAACCATATTTCTCCCTTTCTATTTTAATAAAAAGAAAAAAAGAAAAAGTTATAACTAATATAAGAAAAACTACATACAAAAAATACAATAACTATATGCAGTATATACAAGTAATAAATATCTAAACAATGTCTAGTCCATTTGCATTTGACAAATTCAGAGAAAATAATTCCATTATCTATCCTAGTTTGGTAAGTCCAAAATGTACCTGATTCACTTTCTATCCTAACTTATATTACTAAAAATCACATTTCAGCACAAATAAAATATCACCATACATCTTAGTTAGGATTTCTATTTCTGTGATAAAATAGAACCTTAAGCAACTTGGGGAAGAAAGGGTTTCTTTCACCTTACGGCTCTCAGGTCACAATCCTCCACCAAGGGAAGTCAGGGCATGAACCTGGAGGCAGGAACTGAAGGAGAGTCCATGGAGAATTGCTGCTTACTAGCTTGTTCTCCATGGCATGCTCAGCTGGCTTTCATACCCACCACCTGCCCAGAGGCAGGTACCATTCACAATTGGCTAGACTATCTCACACCAGTCTCAAACAAACAAACAAACAAACAAACAAAACAACAACAACAAAAAGCAAATAAAATAAAATGTACTGTAGACTTACTTGCCTATGGGCCAATCTGGTGGGGGAATTTTCTTAGTTGAGATTCCTCTTCCCAGATGACTCCAGCTTATGTCAAATTGACATAAAACTAGCCAGCCATAACAGAAAAGAAGTTACTCTACTCTTCTTTTAGTATACCCAATCAAGAAAATGCTCACATGATGCATTGCAGCAAGACAAATGACTTCTGGATGGTTTTCTAACACATAACCAAAGGCTAGTAAATGTCCAGGAAAATGCATATTTCCGTGGTTACACAAACATATCATATATATATATACATTTGTTTATGTATATAAAGATATATATATATATGACAGATACATTAAAACATATATGTGTATTGTATAGGTTAAGATTGAAAGAATAGAGAATCATCCAAAGTTCTTTGGTAATGTTGGGGCATACATCTTTAGCCTATAAGTCTAGAGTCTCTGGCATACTTTTCAGTGAAACAGGAAATTTGGACTGTTCTGCTTAGTAGCAAAGCTCATCAGTCACTTTATTCTGTGTCCTGCAGAATGTCTGATAGTTTCTTCTGCAAAGCAGGAACCTGAAGGACCATCCTGCCTTGTTTAGACAAAGTTCAGTGGTCACTTTCCTATGAGTCCTGCATGTCCAGTTTATATAGCATACTGTCAAGCAGTCAAGGCAAGAGTAGTTTCTTGCCCAAATGACTAAATTTTGCCACAAAGAAAGCAAACTCCATATGGAGTTTCCTTAGTGCCCCTCATCTTCTCTGAAGTAGAGTGGTGCTGCCAGGAGCAGACATGTCTCAATGTCCAGGAAAATCTAAGTTCCTAAAACATTTTAAATGCCATGTTCTGTAGGTCTTTGAATTGAAATTTATCTTTGTATACCAAAAACTTAACTAACATGACTATAAGTTTGATTATCATAGATGACTATTAATCTGTATTTCTTAATGATATATAACAATTTTAAATGAGTTGCATAAACATAATACCTTAAACAAGAGTAGAAATATACATCATTATAAGAAAATTAACCTTAAATTTGTATTAATAAACCAAAATCCATACCAATGTAAAGTATTTTGAGATTAATGGTCTTTTTGGATTAAAGTAGATTTAATAATCTCCTTTTTTCATCATTTCTATATTACATAGTTTAGCATTACAATATATGTTCCCATAACCAGTGTAGGACAGAACTACCTGTCCATTCTTTCTATCATCTTGGGGACATATGATGCCCTCCCACAAGAGAAGACATCTATCTCACTGTTTGGAGAAGAGTGGATGTTGTAGCCCGAAGTTGGTGAGGTGCTGAGGCTGCAGGTGCATTGCTCAGAGTGGTATGTGTACACTGAATAGATCCATAAGTACAAAGAAGTGGAAATGAGGCTCTTGCTCACAGCTCGTCTTACCATAAATGAAGGGATGATTAAATGATGAGCAAATGAAATAGAGGGAAAATTAAGGAAATTAATTTAGTGTATATGTAATATCTCACTCCACAGCATGTGTGTGAAATGAGAAGACAACTTCCAGGAGTCAGTCCTCTCCTTCCATCTTCTGAGGCAATCTCATGTCATTTCTGCTGTTCTGAGTGCACCAGTGTCCAGGTGACTCTCCTGTCCATGTGTCTTGTCTCACCACAGGAGTGAGTACATCTCACCACAGATGCACATGACAGTATCAGCTTTTTCACATGTGTTCCTTGGGTCAAATTCAGATCATCAGCCTTGCATAGAAGGTGCATTTACCCATACAATCATCTCACATGCCCACTGAGGATTATTTTATGGAAAGTTTTATCATTAGTCATATGACATTTTAGTTTTCTTAAATAAAGTGTTATAAATAAAGTTTATTTATGAAAGAAGAAAAGCTATAAAAGTAATTTCATTGAAGACAGTGGAACCTTAGCATGAAAATCAGATGTCCTGAATTCAAGTAGCAAATTTTGCCACATTTTCCTCTTGGGCCTCACTATCCCAGTGTGAAGTGGCATTATCAACTACTAGTAACTATAAACCTTTCTTCTGAGAATTGTCTCAAGCTGCTGGGCCCTTTTAAACTAGGCTCACCACAGGAAGGGATGCAAGCAACTTCTCTCACTGACTGCAGAGAGCTGGCCTCCCTTAGCATTCATGCAATGCAATTAGGCCATACATGCTGTATGTAGCCTGGCCTGCAGGCTTCTCAGCAGGCCTCATTTCACACAACAATGACTTGATTGGTAAAACTTACATGACTATCTTTCTCTCCTGGAGTCAGTGTCTGATATACTCCCAATATCTTCAGGGAGAACACCCCAAGGACTTAGATTATTGGCACTGATGTTATACTATTAGGTTTCTGTTTTTCTGAAGAAAGGTAAACAAAATATTCTATACCTATAGGGTCCCTGGGCAGCTGACCACAGAGACCAAATCCTGGACACTGATTGCTCACTGCCTATAGGTTACAAACATGCTCTCTGTGGGGATTCTCAGGCCATAGAAGACTCAAACTAACTATAACTTCACAAATGCTAAGGATGTTGCCAGAAGAACATTTAGATAGAAAATAGAATTAAATGTCCTAGTTTGAGCCATATCTCATATTTCTGTATCAAAGTCAGACTCTGAAGGGGAAAAAGTCAGACATTGAAACCTATGATAACTCTCCATGGTGAATGTTGAACTCAGTTTTCTCAAAGCCTCAAAAGTGTCTGTCGTGGTCTCAGAACTATGTGATTCGTTGTCTTAAGGCAAGGGCCATCGAGGGTGAAGTGACTTGGCCTTCCCTGGTATTTGACCCCACTTCCCTTAACTGCTTCTAAATTAAAGTCCAGGTTACAATCAGATATGACTGTGATGGAGTAAGTCTTGTTTCTGTTTCAGGTAAACACATTATTACTGGAGCCTGCAAGTGGTACTTGAGTGTGCAATGGACCTTCAATACTAGGGTCTTGAAGGCTATTTTCTTCAAGCTGTAAGAAGATATTACAGTAGATTGTCAGCAGTTTGTCTGCAGCAATGACTTGGGGGGTCCTTGCCAAATCATTCAATTCTGAGTCACAGGAATGTCCCTGATAGTCCCTTCTGGATGTTTCTGCTTGTCTTCACAGTCCTGCCATAGTAGCTTAAGAGCTGGGGACTGCTTCCCGATTACGCTAATGTGTCTACGAGTTTCTAGACCTTTTCAGGACTTCTGCAGTTAAGATATAGTGGGATTAGACCCCCAAGCCATTAATCTAGAATCAGTGAAGGCAGGTAAGGAATATATTTTAAATTACAAACTATCCCCTTTGTTTCATAAATACACCACCCATCATTTGAGTAAATATTATCATGTACTATGATTCAATGACACACTAATTTGCAATATATTTCCAACCACATCTCCATTGTTTCACAAAACAGTTTTATTTCTAAAATTGAACAAGGCATTTCTAGTGAAATTTATACACCAACCAGCAAGACTCTTCACATACCTCAGATGAAATCTGAAAATTTGTCTGACTTATTATTAAAGTTAAAGGTTGCTGAACATAAAGTTGGCTCTTAAGAGATTAGGAAAAGAGTCCATACCAAGGACATTGCTTGAACAAATCTGTGGTCAAGGCAATTGCTTTACTGAATACACATCTGTTTTGTTCATTTGAATTGTTTTTAGTATATCTCTAATTATTTTTGTCCATCAAAAAGCAATGTCTTTTTTTTTTTTTCAAGACAAAGTTTCTCTGTGTAGCCTTGGCTGTCCTGGAACTCATTGTGTAGACCAGGCTGGCCTCAAACTCAGAGATCCACCTGCCTCTGCTAGGATTAAAGGCATGCACCACCCTTTTTTTGTTTGTTTGTTTTTGTTTTTGTTTTTTCAAGACAGGGTTTCTCTGTGTAGTTTTGGCGCCTGTCCTGGATCTCGCTCTGTAGACCAGGCTGGCCTCAAACTCACAGAGATCCATATGGCTCTGCCTCCCGAGTGCTGAGATTAAAGACATGTGCTACCACCGCCTTTCTGCACCACCCTTTTTATGTATATATTTTCAGTAATTTTTTTGGGGGAGGAGGGGAATTTTATATGTGTTATTCAGATTCATGTCCTCCCTTACCATCTCCTAGGTCTACTTCCCTTTTCTATACTGTTAACTTGTGTCTTTTCTTTTTAAATCTATCAAGTCCAATTTGTGTTGCCTGTGTATTTTTTAATATGTGGCCTTTCACTAGAGTGTGGTCCATTTACCAGAAGTTACACTCTTAGAGAAAACAGACTCTCCCTCTAATAGCAGCTAACAATTGCCAACAGATTTGGCTACTGGTGGGACTTCTGGTCCAGTTTCTCTCTCCATACTGGAACACAGTCCATCTTGGACTTGCACTGACACTGTGTATGGTATCACAACTGCTGTGAATTCAGCTGCCCCGCTGTATCAAAAGACACTGTTTCCTTATACTCTTTCACACCTTTTCTGCTCCTTCTGCAACAACCCCTGACCTATGGGAAGAGTACATTATATATGTTACAATTAGGGCTAGATAGTCTGAAATTTCTTATTCTCTGCACCTTATTCTCTGATACCAAGATACTATGGGTGTCTGTGTTGATGTTCGTTTACTACAAGCAAGCTTTTGTGATGTGAAGAATTAATCAACGCCTATAGTGATAAATCATTAAAAATTAGTTTAATACTATGTCTATGTTGCAGAATCATAGGAGTAGATTCTCACCAAAGGTGTATGACATATATAGTCACAGGTTCTTAGCCTGATAATGGTGCTAGGTATAGGTTTCATCTTGTGGCACAAGACTTAAATACAACTAGAAAGTGGTTGGGCTGGGTGGTGGTGGTGGTGGTGGTGGTGGTGGTGGTGGTGGTGGTGGTGGTGGTGGCATGCGCCTTTAATCGCAGTACTCGGGAGGCAGAGCCAGGCAGATCTCTGTGAGTTCGAGGCCAGCCTAGTCTACAGAGAAAGACCCAGGAGAGGCACCAAAACTACACAGAGAAACCCTGTCTTGAAAAACCAAAAAAAAAAAAAAATGGTTGGTTATCCCCATGAGGTCCATGCCACCATCACAGTGGTGGGACATGTCTGGCCAGGCCAGTTATTATTGTAGCTCACAGGGATGACACCTGGGTAAGATTGATATTTTTTTTCTCCTCTGCTACCCAGGATAACGCTTTGCAGCTTTATGAAAGCTAGCTAGTAAGGATGAAGCTTCCAGATCTGTACCAATTTGATTTCTCCATATGCTATGACACAAGTTTATGGTGTGTTCAGCAATAGAGTCTTGCTGCCAAGTTCTGAAGGATAGTCAATACCATTGGAAATTGTCTGTCATGTTCGGGGTTCTAAGGAAACTCACATGCCAAGAACTCTAAAAGAATTAACCTATTTCTGGCAAGGGGTGCTTATTTGTTATCCTATGGTACAGGCATTGTTTCTCCATTAGCGTATAACCCCAATTTAAATACATACATATGTGTGTGTGTGTGTGTGTGTATGTATGTATAAATACATACATGGATATACGTACATATATATATATAGATATAGATATATGTGCATATACATGTATGTATGCTTGTGTGTGTATTTATTTTAGGAAGCTTCTAGCAGGATGGTCTCTTTTACATTTTTCTTTATAAATTTGAGTTTTGATTTTCTTCAAGATTCTTTTTTGAATAAACAGAGGATAGATTTCCAAGAGAGTGAGGGAAGGTCAGGCTAATTCATAAAGGGCCAGTATTCTGTACTAAAATAACACTATACACAGCCAATGTGTTTTGAACAAGGCCAACTTAACTTGAAATTTTTATCACAGTGAAGATTGCTTTGGAAAAGAACTAATGCAATGCTGCCTGAAATTTTGATCCATTAAAAAGAGGAAAAAGTAGGGGGTGAGGAGATGTCTGACTTTTTAAGAGTACTTGCTGCTCTTGTTGAAAACCTTATTTTGGTTCCCGGCATCTACATGGTGGCTTACAATCATCAATAACTCCAGTTTCAGGGGATTTCATACCATGTTCTTTGGGTTTCTGTGAGCACTGGGTACACATGAAGTGCTCATACATACATGCAGGCAAAACACTCATGCACATAGAGTGAAATAAATACGTCTTAAAATTGGAGAAAAGTTTCAACAAAGGAAAAAAGCAAAGGGAGATGATTGTGAAGGAGAAGATAGAGAAATGACACACAGATGAAGTACAGATGATTGATGACAGAAAGACAGACAGACAGACAAATAAAAGCACTGCTAATGATCATGGACTGAAATGCAATACATTTTTTTTTTGTCTAGAATTCACATTTAAGTATGTGCCTATCTATCTTGTTGAAGAATTTTCATTTATAAAAAAACATACAATATTTTAAAGATGGAATACATTGTTCTTGTTACCCTTAGAAATAAGTTTTTTTTCTAATATATTCTTAGAATATATCTTTGAGTCATATTCTTTCATTTTAGGCCAGTGGCTTGGAATTCATAACTATACATATATGGATCAAGAGTGCTTAGAAGGAAATTCTACTCTTCTGGAATACTGAATGCAAAATTAAAGTCTGCCACCGCAAGCAGAACTGGAAGAAATGAAATGGAATATGAAGCATGGCATTTTAAAGCATTATTAACAGCTAATGTGTGCATTTTGCCTGAAGAATAAAATAATGTCATTGATGTATCTTGAATTCTGATTTATTTTGGTAAGTTACTTTGAAATATATAGGAAACAGACATTAATAGAGGCACTCAATTCCGTCACCTCTTACCTTTTATTTAATAATAATTTATTCCAAGACCACTATTGTAAGACCACCTAAAATCATAAATTTACCAGCTTCTCTTCAAATTAAGATGTTTAGTATCATTGAGATTAATTTCACTATTTATCACTGTCAACTAATTTACATGCTGGCATATGTATTCTAAGACAGAAATTCTATTTGCTTGATTACTCTCTGGGATATGAATTTATTAGAAAGTTTCTCTGATAATCTCTTTCAAGGAGATTTAAGAGTGTACCAGAAAACACTAGCATGAAATCTGGGTTGGATGTTCATTTTGTTGAAAGCTTTATATGATAACAAAGCAAGTATGCACACACACACACACACACACACACACACACACACACACACGCACATGCACACACATACACACACACACACAGACACACACAGAGAGAGAGAGAGAGAGAGAGAGAGAGAGAGAGAGAGAGAGAGAGAGAGAGAGAGAGGGATCTTGCAACTATCAACAGAATAAACAAAAAATCTTTGAAGTCAAACAAAGATCAATGTGCATTTTCTAACTTGAATCATGTTGAAATAAAACAAATGGAATGTGATGTATGCTCCATAGAGAGCTGGAGAGACAGCTCAGGGTAAGGCTTGCTTTTAGAAGGGTTTATGCAAGTGTCACTTTTAAAGATGATGATACCTTACTTTATTATAACGTTCTGTAAATTTCAAAGCTATATAAAACCCACAAGTGATGGCTGCTGACAACACCACTCCTTTTTGGAGACATGACTGGGTGTATAGTATGAGCTGGCCTTAACCATACCAGTCTCATGCCTTAGCATCCTGGGTGCTAGGATGACCAGCACCTACCTGCTGTGGATATCACTCTGTATAAATAAAATGCTGATTGGCCAGTAGCCAGGCAGGAAGTATAGGCGGGACAAACAGAGAAGAGAATTCTGGGAAGAGGAAGGCTGAGTAAGGAGATGCTGCCAGCCACCACCATGAGTACCAACATGTAAGATACTGGTAAACCATGAGCCATGTAGCAAGGTATAGATTTATAGAAATGGGTTAACTTAAGATGTAAGAATTAGATAGCTAGAAGCCTGAGCCATTAGGCCAAACAGTTTGTAAGTAATATAATTTTCTGTATGTTTACTTGGTTAGGTCTGAGCGGCTGTGGGACTGGCGGATGAGAGAGATTTGTCCTGACCATGGGCCAAGCAGGACTGGAGAAAACTTCAGCTGTACCTACCATTGTTGTCGGAGAATTTCTCTCGAGCTCCCAAGTCCCGCCAGCTCCCAAGTCCCACCAGTCCCAGAAACCACTTACAAAATAAACACACAGACGCTTACATTATTTAAACTGCTTGGCCATTAGCTCAGGCCTATCATTGTCTAGTTCTTACTCTTATATTTAGCCCATTTCTATTAATCTCTACTTTGCCACGTGGCTCGTGGCTTACCGGTACTTTACATCTTCCTTGTTCTGGCCGCGGCTCCAGGCAGTCTCCCTCCTTTCACCTTCCTGTTCCCTCTCCTCCCTTCTCTGTTAGTCCCGCCTATACTTCCTGTCTGGCTACTGACCAATCAGTGCTTTATTGATACATACCATCAAGAACTACATTATGTTCTCATCCCGTATCCCCTACCCTCCATTGCCAATCCCTCACCCCCAATTCACTCATGGAGATCTTATCTATTTTCCCTTCCCAGGGCAATTCATGGGTCCCTCTTTGGGTCTTCCTTGTTTGCTAGCTTCTCTAAAGTTGTGGGTTGTTGTCTGGTTATCCTTTGCTTTATTTCTAGTATCCACTTATAGGGAATGGGATGGTCAAGCTGGAACATGGAAAGAGTGGGAAAGCAATGACAGAGATACCATGATGGAGGGAGATATCATGGGGATAGAGAGAAACCTGGTGCTAGGGAAGTTGCCAGGAATCTGCAAGGATGACCCCAGATTGAACTACTAGAAATAGTGGAGAGAGTGTCTGAACTGAACTAGTTTGCCCCAGTGATCAAATCAGTGAATACCCTGTCATCACAGAGCTTTTCTCCAATGACTGATGGAGGCAGATGCAGAGATCCACAGCCAAACACCAGGCAGAGCTCCAAGAGTCCAGTCAAAGAGAGAGAGAAGAGGGATTCTATGAGCAAGTGCTTCAGGATCATGATGGGGAAACCTGCAGAGATGGCCAGACCAAACTAGTGGGAACTCATGAAAGCTGGATCAATGGCTGTGGAGCCTGCATGGGACTGGATGAGGCCCTCTGCATGGGGAGACAATTGTGTAGCTTGATCTGCTTGGGGCGCCCCATGGCAGTAGAATCAGAATCTATCCCTGGTGCATGAGGGGGTTTTTTGGAGCCCACTGCCTGTGATGGAACACCTCATGCAGCCTTGAGGCAGGGGGAAGGACTTGGACTTGCCTCTACTGGATGTGCCTCACCATGGGAGGCCTTGCCTTCTTGTGGGGGAAATGGAGGGTTAGTTGGGGGTGAAGGCAAGGGAGGTGGAAGAGGGAAGAGGGGGATCTTTGATTGGTGTGTAAAATGAATGAAAAAAGTTTCTTAATTAAAAAAAAAGAACTACATTATTTCTTAAAAAAACTGCATATGAGAAAATATTCCTTGCTATAGGAATGCAGTCCCTGACAAAATATAGCATAATGAATGCTAGTGACTTCTTTAATGCTATAGAAAACTTTGTTTTAAAAAAATTATGTGTGTGTGTGTGTGTATCAACAATTAAAAACTAGAGTTCATGAATTTGAGAGAGAGGAAGAAGGATTGTGGGAAGAGTTGACAGAAGGAAAGAGGGAAAATGATGGAATTATATTTTAATTTGAAATTGTTTTAAAAATTTAAAAATGAATTACTATATTGGTTTTATTCTAATTTGTAGTAGTGTCTGAACATACAGCTTTTAATAAAAATGTGTGAGACAGGAAATTTTGATAGCTTTTATTTCTGCAAGCTGTGTTATCTGCTATTCACCTCTTCTTCTAACTGACGGAAATGTTGCTAAGCATGCAATTCTACTTTAGTAGCTGTAGCCCATCATGAAAGAATTGTATCCATAGTAGTTCTGGAATCACCTGCTGCTGATAGTTCCAAGCTGACTCTTCGTACTCTGTGCATTGTTCCTTGGAAGAAGGCTGGTCTGGGGGACTTTATCAGTTTCATTTACAATGCATGTGTCTATGCCATATACTCTTCATTCTGAGAAATCTTGATTTCTGTTCTAGAGATAGAATAACAGAAAACAAAGGAAATTCAGTGGAAAATTAGTTCATATGTGCATCTTTTTTTACTACCTGATATTTATAATTAGCATATTCTTTAAAGATGGGAAAACAAAGCATGGTATCTAGGAAAAGAATGTGTCTGCAGCAGTCCCAGGCGTTGTTGCACCCTCTCATAGGATCCCGTTCTTCCCAGAGCTCTTTTCTTTGATGGGAACAAGTGTTGCCCTGAGCTCCTCGGCATAGAGATGTGCTCGCCTTTTCTCCTTAACAGTGATTGAAACACATGCTCCTGTTTAAGGCAGTTTGGGGCAGTGCAAGAGGACAAGGTGTTTAGGTGAAGAATCAGACCTTCCCTCTCAAGGGCAGGGCTCTCCTACTCTTCCTTTATGGTTTGAACTGAAGTATATGAGGAATGACTCCACACCTTGTGATGCTTCCAATTCTCAGTTTGATGGGTGGCAATTTCTATTTAGTTTTCCTACCCCTTCTCCATATTTACATCCTGGAGATAACAGAATGGAGATGTTTTTTAAAACACCCTAGAAAGATAACTTTGGACTTGGAATAAATTGTACATAGCCATGGAGCTCAACCTGAAATGCATAGGAATGAAGGTTGTGTATGTAAGTAAAGGACTGTAAGGTCATTGATAGCTTTGTCATTGATTTCTAGTCAGTCATTACTGCTCTGTATTTAATCATTCTTTTTGTACTGAATAAACTGATTTTATGTAGAATTAATTTCCTTGTCTTGATTTCAGTTTATCAAGTATTTATATTGCAGATGCCAGTAGTTAAGCCACTGGCAATGAGTTTGTGATTAGATTAAATCTCATGAGTTTTCTAGAAACAGTCTACATTATCTTTGAAATGAGAAATGTGAATGAAGTTTCCTTTCTATTCTGATGTCTGTTTTCTTGATGCAAACTTACTGTTAGCTCTGCATTTCAACAGCAAGTTTTCTTGGAACCCTGAGTCTGAAGACAGATACTATATTGAGGTAGAAATAAGAAACCAGGAGACTAGTAAACACACGGGCTTGCAGCTCAGAAATTGTGTACCCAAAGCCAGCCTCACCCCTGAGTTTCATATAAAAATGTTCATTGTTTATGAGAGTTGGATCATGCTATCTTTTATTTCAAAATACTGTGTTCAAAATGGTCAGCTAATGAACGGGTAAAAAAATGAGGTACATACAGAAAATGAAATTCTGTTATGGGAAAATGGCTCCTTGGTTAAAGCACTTGCTATCAAGCATGAGGACTGGAGTTCAAGTCTCCAGAATCCATATGAAGCTAAACAGAGCTCCTAAGGATGAGAGGAGAGGCAGAGGAAACATAATCCCTTAAAACTTGCAGAACAGAAAGCAGAAATGCACTGTGGTTAACTACAAGAGATGCTTCCTTGAAAATGTGGAAGTTGAGGACCAATACAGAAGCCTGTTCTGTGATCTCCACACATATAGTATGGCATGTGTGTACTCACACTAACATCCATCATGAACATGTATACACACACATTTAAAAATGGGATATTCTTCTGCTGTAGTAGGTATATCATCGAAATACTCTTCCTTATATCTTGAGGTAAGTAAATATCTCACCCTTCATCAAAGAAGCTTCCTTTTGCTACAGGCAGATATCATGACAGAAATCTACAACCAATCATAATACAGAGAACAACAACAGAACCCCTACACCCAAAGCTTAAGAGCACAACAGAAGTGGTAAAAAGATTCTAAGAGCCAGTGGACCATCATATCTGCTACAGCCTGGTGTCTTCTATATACGGCACAGAGTTACACCAACTCAACCTTAAAAATATGGTCATCTAAACATGACAACCACAGTGACAACACCAGTTGACACCCTGAAGTAGATGGAGAAATCTTACAAGTTCCCATTCCTAGATGAAGGCTGTGCAGATGGCTCAGCCATTAAAGTGACTGCTGTACTTGCATTAAACTCTGGAATTTATGTTAGAAAATACATCTGGGCATGGTGGAACTTGCTTGTAACTTCAGTGCTGGGGTGGTAGAAGCAAGCAGATCCCTGGCCTCCTGGACATCCAGCCTTCCTTGGTTGATGAGCTCCAGTATAACTGAGAAACATTCTTATAAAACAAACAAACAAAAGAAAGTCCAAGATAGCTGAGGAAGACACTCAAGGCTGATCCCTGGCATCCACATGCATGCATAGACATATGCTCATTTATGTGTAGGAACACACACGGACCTGTAAACATGCAGACCCACAAAATAAGCAAATTATATATGTTCTGGTAAACCTATGTTAAAACATGTCTTGATCAGGTACCAAGCCTCCTTCAGAGCAATTGCCACGTATTAACGAAGGAACTTGATAATCGCCCTGGATACATTTGTATCCTTGTTTTCCAGATGGGTACAGTCTATTAAGTGAATCACTAAGTAAATTACTCCAACCTCTACTGCTTGCTCCACAACCCACGTTTAAACATTAGATGATAACGCTTACCTTCAGTGTTGTCATTTGTTTAATTGAATGAGCAAGTGGCTGTATTAATTTATGCACGAGCTAATCATTGAATAAATCAACAGTTTACAGATAATAAAATAAAAAGTGGAGATGATGCATATTTCTAAAATAGTCAGTTATTTTGAAAATATTTGAAAAATATTTTGAGAATAATAAATAACTGGGGGAGTGGTATATGGACCCAAGGATGAAGGCTCTTGTCATCCATACTGAGATCTGAGTCTGATTCTGAGAACCCACATGGTAGGAGATCACTGACTCTCTCAATTTGCCCCCTGACCTCCACATGTATACTCTGGCATGTGCCAACATGCATAAAGTGCAGAAACATAAAGAAGATGTTCCCCATTTTTAAATCATAGTATCAGCCAATAGGCAACTCCACAGTAACTGTGACATTTTCATATTAGTCTTTATAAAGCTGCATTTCCTGAAGAGAACGAGATGGTTTTGAGGTTAATTTGAACATAAATGAGCAAGCTTATAGCTAAACCTGACATTCTTAGATGGCAGTAGGGCCGGGTGGGTTATTGATTAAACCATTGTGCTGCTAAAATCACTCTTCAAAGTTTCTGTAAGGAAATAGAATGTGCCTCTGTAGTTCAAGTCTAGCTTTATTATCCAGCATAGCATATGATAATTTCACAGTTCTTAAAGACATCTCCAGACATATATGAAAAAGGTGTGTGTTGTGTGTGTGTGTATGTGTGTGTGTGTGTGTACAGGTATGTGAATGAAAACTTCTTAAATAAACTGTGTCTGAAGGCAGTGAATAACTAATTACAATTTTAGTACTGTGGAGAAATTACGATGTGGCAGCTTCAAAGGCTAGTTACCTTATCTTGGTCTAGTACTAGCCCACACCCACACACCCCCAAACAGCCATTGCTTGCCTATTTCTGAGTAAGAATTAACATCCTGTAACCAATAAATAAAAATCTTTTGGAATCTATTAACTTAGCAGACCACTAGCATCCACCAACCCAAAAGCTCAGATAGCATCTTGGGCCTATAGTAAAGCTTCATCCATCTCACCATACCTGTCTCTCTGATGGATGCACCAATGTTAAAGTTGCCTCAATTTATGACTTTCTTTGTTCTGTAAAACTAAAAAACTTCATAAAATTGCTTCCACAGTGGAGCATGGGAATTGGGATCACCTACATCTATATTACCCACCCAGTATGATCATTCAAAATGGCTCCAGAATAAACTGTCTCTTATTCCCTCTGAGATGAAAGCTGTGGTTTTTGTATCAGCGGGTGCATGTACATGTGTGGGCCACAGGTTGACTTCATGTGTTTTCTTTATCAGCCTCCAACCTCTGCTGTATTTTTTGGTACATGTGTCTTTAATCCTGGAGCTGAGCTTGCTAGCCAGCAAGCTTCAGAGTTCCTGGTATTTCTGCCTGCCCCCAAGCTCGGGGGTTACAAATACACACTGCCTACCCGGTTTTACATTCTTTGAGGGGATCAGAATTCAGATTCTGTGCCATCTCCTTAGCCCTAAATTAAAGAACATTTTAAATATGTTGATACCTTAAAGAAGTAACCATGACAACCATAGCAAAATGGAGAATAGATTAGGAAGTGGGATGATCAAACGAAAGACCTTCAGCAGACCATGCCACCAGAGTTACAGCATTTTTCATTTCTTCTTTCTTTAAAAGATCTATCTCAAGAATTACCAAATAGCAAAAATACTGTTATGAATAGACTCATTCTGTAGGTGGTATACAGCAGAGACTGGCTGGGAGAGAGACCAGGTGTGGGGGAAGCAGAACAGGTAGAAGAGAATGAAACAGAACCCACCAATCATGACGTAAACAGGCCCAAGGTCTCCACACACACATGCTCATAAGAAGCAGGTTGAGTATTGGAGGCAAGCTGTATGCATGCCTGCCCACCTGACTTGTATATTCACTCTCACACTGTACGCTCACTTTTGTGACATGACACCCCCTATTTTTGCATTCAAAGTTGTTATTTTTTTCATTTAGGACATATTAAACTGAAAAGAAAGAAGAGAAACAACTAGATTAACTTTTATCTGCTATAGGTTTTCCCTGTCACTGGTGCCTAAGGGCAGTTTCTAATATCTGTTGGGAAGATGAGTGGTATTTGTTTCATTTTGTAGGCTGCAGAAATCACGTCTGGACTGCATACATGAGGAAGCTCACAATCCCATTTGCCTACTCCAATTTCTATGCTTGATTGTTGATCCAGGGTATTCAGTCTCCATCTGCACCAAGTTTGGACCCATACTGAGATGAAACCATCTAGGAGTGGAATGCAAGGAGGAAACTTGAAGCTTTGTTTCTTCCAATTATTTCTTCCTGTCTTTCACTTATACAGCCAAGTGAAAGAAATGATTCAATTCCAGTTACAAATACCTTCATATATACTGTACCACTAGGGATGATTAATGAATGCAGAGGGCCTTCAATTTATCTTAAATACATATAATTTACTTACAAAATCCATTATTGGGAATGAAATAAAATATTCCTGAAAGCATTGTAGTGAAAATAATTATCATCTTCTCTTTTCCTTCATCTTTTTGACTTTGAGTCAAAATCTTTATATCTATCTACATATATATGTATATGTATATCTATCTACACACATGCACACACACACATACACACACACATATTACCTTCTGTTGGCAGCCATACCAGTGTATTTCAAGTTACACAGACAAAGGATGCTGAGTTCCTGAGGCTGCTGCTTGTTTACTTCCTGTGAGGAGAAAGAAGCTGCTACCAGTGTTTCACCACACACTCCCAATTCTGCATAACACCTTGCTAATATACAGATGTATGTTCTATAATATGTACAGTCTATTTAATTAAACAACCAGTAGTATTTACAATGATATGGTGATGTACACCATGATCACTGGGAAATCAGATGACATCAAGTGTGTATTCCTTTACCAAATGAGGAAATTTAAGGTTTAAGATTTTTACTGGAGTTTCTGCATTTTTTCCTTCTTTCAGAGTACTATTACAAAACCATTGCTTTTTAGAAGGCTTGAAGAAGAAGTATGCTAAGAGACAGATCATTTTCTAATTGTCTCTTAAGTGCCTGATTTTCAAGTTTTGTTAGGATTTCCACCCACCCATCCTCTGTCTCCGGATGACCTTCTCCTTCCTATTTCTTACCTGCAGTGGGCACTGAACCTTTGTTGTTATCTGGAATGGATTCTTCCATTTGCACCCCTACATCTGTAAACTGTGATAACCTACTCCCAGTCTACAAGGCTCTCGTGGAGTTGGCACCACCTTTATAAAAAGAACTAGATTTGCTAGAGTTTATTCAGTTTAGTTTAGCCAATTCTTCTCACTCCAGGCTTGCCTAAATGACCAGTTCTGTCCAGGAAAAGCAAGAACTGGTAGTTGATAAGCTACTATCACTAGACCAGCAAACCTGGAGTAACTGCAGATACCGGCAAAATAAAAAGTTACCATCTGAGAGTAGGGTAGGGAGAATAATAGAAAGGGAAATAGAAATCAAGTGATCTGAAGGGGAAACGAGGAACAATGTGGGACTTTAATTATAGACAGAGGGGAAGACAAGCACAGAGGAAGTAGGAAGAAGATGACATAAGAGGAAGGATGTACGGAAGTGTCGTAAGGCGTCGTACTATTAACTGTATACCTAAAATTCCCCACAATACATGGAAGTCTTAGTATGCATATTCATATACAATTTTCCCCATCTGAGCTGACCATGCTTCCCCCAAGAATCATAGAATATCTAACAAAAACTCCAACAGAAGCACAAGAACCCCTCTTGAGTTGCTGGTCATGTTTGTCCAAGAGACTTCCAAACATTATAGGGTAGTGCTCTTGACTTTGGTTGCCTCTAAGAGGTGGAAGATAATTACCCATTGCTAATGACATCACAATTCAATCTCAGGACACAGAGGACCAATGATGGATCTGTTCTGAAAACTTACTCCCTCAGGACTAACTTTTATGGCACCAGAGATGCCGTGCAAGCTTCCAGTGGAGGGAAACCACTGGTGGTCCTCCCCAGCTATCATGCCTATGAGCAGGAACAAGGAACAGCCCCACACAATAGCTTTCGTAAGAGTGCAACCGCAGCACACATACCTTGAAATTAACCAACAGCTCTCTAATCGGACATAAACCTACTCAGGAAGAGAAAAATCGTGCCTGGCTGCTGTAAACCTAGCCGACTACCCAGGGCTAGTGAGTCCATGGATCTTCCAGGAGAGTCGACAACCATCACTTTACTAAACTAACATAATCCCTAACTTATGCTTCTACCCACAGATAAGGATATTCTCACTCCTTATCAGAGACACTTCTCTTGGCAATAGCTAGAGACCATTACAGAAAAGTGCAATGGATCAAGATGCAGAGGTGTGAACTTAGGCTCAGCTGAAACACCTGCAACACCACGTATGCACTGAAGCTCAGCAATCATTTCAGAAGAGGGAGCAGAAAGGTTGTAAGAGGCAGAGGAACAAGAGGTTGGCTGTAATGTTGTTTCTCCTAAAAATGAAAGAAGCTAAACTCATGAAGTCTCACCAACATGGCTGCCTAAACATGAAATGAACAGGAATGACAATAACAGATGTGCTAACACGCTGGGGGAAAGCTCAAGAAGCCTCAGCCTAGACAAAGATAGTACAGGCAACTACGGAACGCCGAGAGTGAGAGAAATGGTCTCCCATAGGGAATAACATACCAATTTGTTATCCAATACCAAGTGGTTAGCTCTGAAAACATATACTTATGAATAATATATGGATTGAATAGGTATTTACTTATTAAAGAATATATTACTTATTAATTAATACACATTATTATATTATATGTAATCATATAATATATATTATTAAGGGATGTATGTGTATGTATATTGCGTGCATGTGTTTAATAATTATGGGATATATGTGTATGTATATGTGTGTGTGCATGTGCGTGCATGTGTGTTTAAGAATAATCAAAGAGGCCATGAATTTGAGAGAGGGAGCAGAGGAGGGCACGTGGGAGGGGAATGGAGAGAAGAAAGGGGACAGGGAAAATGATATAATTTCATTATAATCTCCAAAAAATAGAAAGCGAGACCTTAGGCTATTGGTTGTTGTTGTATGTCACAGGGAAAGAGTTGTCTCCAATGAACAGGAGGCTAAAATGTATCTTATCAGTGTTATCATATGTAGTTAATTTCCACAGATACCTGAGAGGTAAATTGTCATAAAATAGGAAGAGACAGAGCAAAAAGAGAAGTTTAATTAGGGGTGTAATTGTTTTTGAAGAACTTAGATCTGATCCTAAGTTTTCATATTACAAATGGGCAAGGAATGTCTGTCCTGCTTGGTTATGTGGTAACGATGGTTATGAGAGTTAGGATGAGACAGAGATATGGGAGGACAGGGTGGATCAGTGTCTTCTCCCCATGACAGCTCCACTCTTCACATGAACTCACAGCAGCTGTGATTTTCTGCACAAGACTGAGCCCATTGACCTTTCAGCATGAAGTGGGGAGGGGTTCATGCACCCTCAACCCTAGTTGAGGAGCTGGCTGCTGGAGGAAGGAGAGTCAGTTTTAAGTGTTGACCACTGGTAGGTGGATCATGCTCCTGTAGATGGCTCCGTATATGTGAGTAAATGGGCAGCAAAAATTGGACTTAGCTGGTTATAAAAATATTGTAAAGGAGGACAGGAAGTAGGTGGGGTGGTAGGTGGGGATAGATTTGGGAGGAATTGAGAAGAGGTAGGGTTTGAATATGATCAAATATTTTCATGCATATATGCAACTCTCAGAGAATAAAAACATTATATTTTTAAAAGAAAATATTTTGGGATCATTTTAAGTCTGTCAGTGACTTAATATTATGACATAAAATAAATTATGACATTCAGATATTTTAATAACATTTTATTTCTGAAAATTTTAAACATTTATTTTTATCTGTCTGAACTTTGAGAAAATGAATTTCAGTAGTTTTTGGCTTTTACTCACCTCAGTATGTGCTTTTGAAGCATGAATTTGTCAATAATTCTTCAAAATATTTTTTATTAACAGAGTGAATAAAAGATAGTGGG
The DNA here is from genome assembly GCA_902168415.1 of Peromyscus melanophrys. Lineage (NCBI taxonomy): Eukaryota > Metazoa > Chordata > Mammalia > Rodentia > Cricetidae > Peromyscus > Peromyscus melanophrys. The sequence continues at coordinate 33,341 of CABHPR010141400.1, forward strand.
AAACCTGGATATGTTTATATGTTATGTTTATAGTCAGCTTTGCTTAGCATAGTTGAAAATAATCTAATTATAAATTCTTTGAATAAGAATAAACATCCACACTATGGGACAATCTTTACATTTACTTTTTTTGGGGATGAAACCCTAAATTGTATGGGGAAATGGACATGTGGATTTCCGGCATGTAACATATGAAAATGGGAGCACAGCATCTCACATCTGTATACATAGGATTTGGGGATTTTCACACCCCTGATGATGCTTGCTCTTCCTTTGCACTGTAAAGCTGTGGCACAAAGCTAAGCTGAGAGCCAGGCTTTCACAGCAGGCGTTTGAAGAAGGGATGCAAAGGTTCCTGGTATGAGGTTGATGTACTGGGTGGCAAGGAATTATCACATGTAGTTGCTGATGATGGATTAAACACAGAGAGACAGAATGATTATCATTTGAGGAGCGAACTGGTTGTAGGGATACCAGCAACCAAGAGCATTAAATTATGGCTCCATTTTTTGAATTTTGTTTTTGAGATTACAATGTGTTTACATCATTTTCTCCCCTTCCTTTTTCTCCCTCCAAATGTTTCTATTTGTCAAGACAAGGCTGATGACAAAGGAAGTAATGACAAAATTAGACAAGCCGGCAGCCACAGGACCACGGCGCTCTAACAATAGAAAATACAGTGCAGGAATGTCACAAACATAGGTTGGAATAGCATCCTTATAGGTTTGTCCACTCTATGTTACAGAAATAACAAGGCCTAGTTACCCACAGACAGCACAATAGGAGTTCATTAGGGCACTAATGAACATGGGTTATCAGAAGAAATCAAAATGAGCATAGTTAGGATGCAAGAAGTCAGAAGAAAGAAGAAGAAGATGTCAAGGCAGAGAGAGGTAAACACATCAAAAATCCTTACTCAATGTATCTGCCTGAGCCGCCCTTCTCAACTGGACTCCATGAACTTCAGAGGATGCTGTGTCCCCAGGAGGGACTCCCCAACAGTTCCTCAGGTAGAGCACTTGGTAACACTTCTTCAGACCCTTCCTTGGAGCTCTGCAGATACTCAGAGCAAACTGGCTTTCTGGGGCTGCTGGGAAATAAAATCAGATGATTTAGTAGAAAAATCAGGAAGAAATGTATCACATTTCTGGCATTTCTGGAGATGGCACCCTGAAACCAGCATGTTGTTAGAACTGGTTTCTTCCAAGTGTCTCTGAGGGAGAGTTTGCTCCATGCCTGTCCCCTAGCCTCTGTAAGTGCTAATATTCCAGCTACCCATTGCTTCCAAAAGCCTCTTGCCAGAGAGCCTTCTCCACATGGTTTTCTATTGTGTGTGTCTGGGTCCAAATATCCGCTTCTGTAAGGCCACAGTCACAATGAGTTACAGCCCAGCCTGCTTCAGTACCAACCCCATTTAAATACAGGCATCCGATACAAAAACGTGAATCTCTGCCAAAGGCTAAAATTGCTGATACTGATGTTAAGGTTCCAACATATAGATTCTGTGCCACACTGTCCCAAACCACAGCAATGGTAAAAGCGTGATGGCATTTTGAGGACTGTTGAATTCAGGGTGGATACTGACATTAGGATCTCAAGATCCCGAAAGAAGTAGAATGGACTTCTACTGTGGGCCAGAAACTCTAAATCATTCACACATTCAAAAGTCAAGTAGCAGGCTAGAATGATAGCTTGGTACATACAGTGCTTGCCTCTCAAGGATGAGGACCTGAATGTGGTCCCCGATGTTCATTTTAAAAGGGCTGTGTGATAGTGCACATCCTTGTAGTGCCAGCACAGCTCTGTAAAATAGACAGTTGAATCCCTGGGGATCACTGGCCAGCCAGCCTGTCCTAGGTGATGAGGTCCAGGTCACTAAGATCCACCGTCTCAAAAATGAGAGAGAGAGAGAGAGAGAGAGAGAGAGAGAGAGAGAGAGAGAGAGAATGATAGAATATGAGCAACACCTGAGGAGTGACACCAGAGGTTGTCTTGTAGCCTCCACGTAGACCTGGACCTGGACACACATGTGCATCTGCACACACCCTAGTGGAGGTCTGACATCTGTGAAAACACACAGCTACACAGGGTAACTCTTAGCCACGACTGTCTACAGGCATTCAGGTGTAGCAGATAGGAGTCTGGGAAGGTAATCACAAGAAACAGAGTAAGTACAGCTTTTCCCTTCTTGTATCAGATAAACACAGGCTTAATTTGGAAAGTGGAATACTTGATTTCCTTGGTATCCATTACTTTTTCTAATGTTCTGTTTATTTTGACCAAACCACACTCTCTTTGATTAAGATAAGCTGCAAACAGATCCTTTCCATATTATATAATTCTAATTAAATGAAGTTAATTGAGAAACTGAAGGAAGTTTTTATTTGGCAGGTTTTATGACTAGAGCATTTTAATTAAGTAGAATTTCCAAGGGATATTGATAATAGTGTTTGGTTTTAAATTGAGAATGTAATCTCTTCACCCCAGGAGAATGAAGACATACAGAGACTATATTTCTTTTTCATTAAAGAACAGCCGTGTTGAATCTGTTTATAAGATATTTCCACGCAACAGATGACAGCTGTGTTTAAGTGACTAGCCTCTGCAGTCATGGGATGATTTCTGGCAGAAATAGGTAGAAGATGCTTGCAAGGACTTGGCAGGTTCTAATGTTTAACAAGACCTTTCTCTCTAGAAAAGCTTCTGTCAGATTCTGAATCTGTACCTGCCTGATGGGAACCACAAAGTTCACCATAAAAACCCTCAGCTACTGGCTGTGGATGAAGATCTTTTTGTGGTTTTTGTTCGCTATTTATTTATATGCTTGTCTCTAATTGAAGAGTTAATTGAAGCTGATATTCTGCAATCAGCTGGTTATTTTTCCACAAAGTGAACAATACTCAGTAGGTACAATTCAAAAATGCATCCTCGTAACACACTGTCTGTATTTTTCAAAACAGGGCTTGATTGAGGCCAGGCACATTCTCCTGCCATTATAGTGAACACGTCTTAGTTTCTTATTTCCATTGCTGAGACATAAATCTAATAAAAGCAACTTTGGCTCACAGGTCAAAGATGCAGTACATCACTGCAGGGAAGCCAAGACAATTGTGAACAAGCTGCTCTTAGCCACAATCAGGAAACAGAGAACTATGGATGAATGCTGCTGTTCAGTACCCTTCCCCCACCCCAAACACACACAGAACAGTATTCTAGTCTCACCTCAGTTAAAGCAATTAAGGGAATCCTCCATATCCAAGAGATAAGTGTCTCAGGTTGCTTTAGATGGTCACATTGAAAATAAATACTAGTCATTGCCGTGTGGTGAGTAGATAAGTGAGGATAGTGATATACAGATAAAATGAAAGATAAAGTAAAATGAGAGGTAGAATATTGTGGAAGAAATCTGAAATGACAGAGGAGAATGAGAGATGAAAAATGAAGCACTGACAGGTAGGTGAATTTCTAAAGGTCTTATTAAATAAAAAACACAGAGCCAGAAATTTAGGTTAAAGCCTTAGAAAGATCAGGGAAATACAGAAAGCCACAAGTTAACCTCACCTCACCAACTCCACAGCTTTCAAAGAGAG
>CABHPR010141401.1:0-14548 GCA_902168415.1 Peromyscus melanophrys
GAGAGGCAGGAGGATCAGGAATTCAAAGCCAGCCTTTGCTACTTGTCTCAAAAAACCGTAGCAAAACAACAAAACCCCATTTTCCATCTCTCCTCGCAGAGCAGCCACCATGCCTACCTCCGCGCCCCGCGGGGCCCCTTTCCTTCTAGCACCTCTACTGATGCTGTCTGCTGTGCTGGGGGTGCCCCTGGACCGCGCGGCGCCCCATCAGGAGGACGGCCAGGCCACCGAGAGCCCGGTGAGTAGCCCTGCCCTGTGCTCTGGCGTGTTTGCAGTGGTGCAGTTCCTGCTATCCCCAAGGCCTTGGTGAAAACTCCAGGGATCCCTGTTTAACACGCTGAGGCTTCCGGTTTACCTGCCTGCCTTTGCGGTAGTGTGTTGGTGAAACATACAAGCTGACCCGGGACCCTGGCCATCGAGATATGTAAATCAAGATAGATTCCAAATGAAAACCCGGGTCACTCCTTCCCCTAAACTCCTCTCATCTTTAAGATCCGTCTTAACGAGGCATGGAGAAACCAAAAGCAAAACTACATTTCCCAGTAGCACCATGGGCAGTTGGATGCTACTACTAGCTGGGGCATTCCTGCTTCACAGAGCTCATGGGAGGTGTAGTTTAAATGGGAAAAGACATGGGGGGCCGGGGCTGCTGATTTACTCATTCCCACAAATATCTATTGAACCTTGTGAAAGCTTTCCTCTTAGGAGAGAGTTGGATCTTTCAAAGTCCAGGTACCTGATTGATGGCCTAGTTATTCTAAGGCTCTCCCTAGCAGTGTTAACTGAGGTTGCCTCCTGAGACAGGTGGTTCCAAGCCCTGTGTGGCATGGCCTCAGGTAAGGTGTTAGTACTGTACTCTATGGAATCTTGAAGCTTGAACACCATTTTGTTAGCGTTTCGAGAAAAATAATAGGGCTGTCAAGTTGTAAGTCTTGGCAAGTTCCAAGAAGAGGGTTGATGGAAGAGAAAGCCAGGCTTTTTGAGATAGGGTGGAAGAGTAAGCAGGTTGAGCAACGTAGATCAGTAAGCAGCTGCAAATACAGGAGAGAGTGTCTTGAGTGTTGGGACAAGCTTGCTTAGGATTTGCTGATACCCAGAGAGGGGAGGGAAGGAAATGTTACACTTTTGAATGAGAATTCTGAAAAGTGGCAGGTTCAGCAGTGAAGATCTGGGAAGAGCTGCACGTAGGGAGGGGCTTCTGGCCTGGAAAAGATGGCCTTGACTCCTATCAAGCACGTCTTGAGGTGAATCAGCATTCTTGAGCAATGGGCTCTTAGACTGGCAGGTCTAGTTGGATGGACTCTTCTCCCTGCCCCTGAGACAAGGTTTCTCTCTCTGGGTAGCCCTGGAACTCCCTCTGTAGATCAGGCTGGCCTCAAACTCAAACTCTGCCTGTCTCTGTCTCTGGAGTGCTGGGATTAAAGGCTTGTACCACCACTGCCCTTGGATGGACTCTTAAGGGAGGGGACAACAGAAGTATACAGTGTTTTGGGCTGTTCAGACCGAATCCAGATTCTGTTCTGACCAGGAAGAAGTAGCTTCCTTTAATGGGCCAAAACAACATGCTTCTCTCTCCACTCTGCTCCCTTTCATATGGCATTTTAAATGTTAAGGATGTAAAGCTGGTTATGATGGAGGGGTCTATCTTCAGTGACCCCTAAGCCTGCCTGATTCCCACATCGAGAACTGCGAACCTAAGACCATTTAGATTTTAGTATTTATGTATCTAGGTTTAAGTGTCGAGCTGATCTGACTACTTACAGTTGAAATGGGGGTTCCATTCACAATAACCTTCAGGCCTTGGAGTAAGATCAAAGGAATTGGTTGGATGGAGTTAGACCTCATAGAATCATCTGAAGGTAGGACAGGAGACAAAATTAAGAGAGCAGCTCAATATAAAATATCCAAAGGTTAATAGGCTCACTCCCTAGATGATAATAGACAGGAACCAATTCTGCCATGATCCATAGATTCAATTCCAAAGCCGTTTGCCAAAATCATGGTGGGGCCAATGAGATGGCTCAGTTGGGTAAAGGTACCGGCTGCATCCAATCCTTGGGACCCGGATGGTGAAGGAGAGAATCAGTGCTGCACGGTGTTCAATTTCCACTCAGATAATGACATGTGCACACACTCGGGAGCTCTGTAGTTCGAGGGCAGCCTGGTCTACAAAGTGAGTTCCAGGACAGCCAGAGCTACACAATAGCACCTTGTCTCAAAAAACCAAACCAACCAAACAAACAAACAAAAAATTGGAGATCAGATTTTTCCCAGAAATGGAGAATACATCCTGAAGTTGAGTCATAGGAATCAACAGATTTAACGATCAGGAGTTACCTTAGTTGCTGGGGACTGAGGGGCTCAGGACCCACAAGTCGCCTTGGTTCTTGAGGATCCAGCTTTGTTTTAGATTTATTTTATTCTTCTGAGTGCTTTGTCTGCACATATGTGTGGGCCCCACATGCATGCCTGGTGCCTGAGGAACTGGTGAGCCTCCATGTGGGGGCTGGGAATCAAACCTCAGTTCTTCACAGGAAAAGATACTCTTTTTTTTTTTTTTTTTTTTGGTTTTTCGAGACAGGTTTTATCTGTGTAGATTTGTGCCTTCCTTGAAACTCACTTGGTAGGAGGCACAGGCAGGTGAGTCCCTGTGAGTCTGAGGGCCAGCCTGGTCTATATAATGAGCTTCAGGACAGCTATGTAAGAGACCCTGTCGCTAAAATAAAATAAAATAAAATAAAATAAAATAAAGCTTAATAAAGGTAGGATTGCCATCTCATAGTGTACTAATTTCTTTCCTGTGAAGATCTGGAGTGATTGAAAAGAAACCCAGAAGGGGAAGAGAATTGTTCAGGACTTTCTTATGCAGGCCACAATATTTTGAAAGAAGAACCCATCATGGAGGTCCTTATCACAGGGAAATAACATGGAGATTCCCAGCAGATATTACATGAGAATAGCCACCCCCCTTTTTAATAAAAAAGCCCCTCAGTTAGGGGTAGTATAGAAGGAGACACTTCCTGTGGAACTGAGAAGGCTGACATCAATATGCACCACCACACCCGGCTATTATTATTTTTTTATTTTGTATGTGTGTGTGGTATGTGCATGTTAGTGCGGGTACTCATGTGGAAGCCCAAAGAGGGCGTCAGATCCTCTGGCACTGGAGTTACAGGCAGTTGTGAGGGACCAGTGTGGATCCTTTGCCAGAGCTGAGCCATCTCTCTAGCCCTAGAAGTTGTGCTTTTTTGAGTGAGAACTCAGGACTGTCAGCAGGCTCAATGGTGAGGTCTGTGAGCACCTGCTGCTCTGTGGGATTTTTGCAAACACAAAAAGGCACAGTTGAGCCTCTTTCCATTATTGCCAGTCCTGATTTTCATTGTTTTATTTTGGATTTCTGTGGTTGTTTTAAAGGCAAGAGCTCACCCTGTAGCCCAGGCTGGGCTTGAACTTGAAGCAGTCCTCAGGCCCTTAGTGCTGAGATTACAAGCTTGGTATCTCCCAGTGATTTTCTTTTCATTTTTTGTGTAAATGTGTATGTTCAGGTTTTTATGCATATGTATGTTAGTACCGATGCACGTGAAGGTCAGAGGTCAGCTTCTGATTTCCCTCCTCCCGAGCTGTCTACCTTGTTTCGATACAGGGTGTTTTCCTTGGATCTGGCATTCTCAAAGTAGGTCAGGCTCAGTGATAAGAGTACTGGCTGCTCTTCCAGAGGACCCAGGTTCAATTCCCAGCACCCACATTGCAGCTCTGTAACTCCAGTTCCAGGGAATCTGCCACCTTCACACCAATGCACATGAAATAAATTTAAAATAAATCATTAAAAAAAAAAAGACACAGTCTCAAAGTAGGTCCGCCTGTGGGTCCAGTGAGCCTCCAGACATGCCTCTGCCTCAGCCCCACAGCTGGCAAGGCAAGCAGGCACTGCCGTACGTGGCTTTCCTCAGGAGATTTATTTTTACTATTTTCTAGAGCTTTTATAAATAAAAATATTTGTGTGTGTGTGTGTGTGTGTGTGTGTGTGTGTGTGTGTGTGTGTGTTTATGTGTGTTTATGTATGTATGTCGTGTATATAGGTGCTTGCAGAGGCCAGAAGAGGGCGTCAGATCCCCTGCAGCCGGGGTTATAGAAGGTCCTTGACCCACCAGATTTGAGTGCCAGGAACAGAACTAGGCTTCTCTGCAAGAGCAACTAGGGCTCTTACCTCCTGAGCCATCTTACCTCCTGAGCCATCTCCAGTCCGTGCCTGACTCTTTTCTGTTAAGTGGGTTTTGGAACTCTAACTCATTCTTATGAAGAAAGCGTTCTACCCCTTAATCATCTGTCTCTTCAGCTCCTCCATATGTTGTTCATTTCTTGTGTGCCATAGAACCTTCCAGGAGGTGGACACTGGCAGAAGGTCAGGGGTTGGAACTGGACTGGATGGCTGTGGAGTACTCAGCCAGTAAAGCTGGTCCTGGCCAGGGGAAAGAAACTTAGAGGGTAAGGCAGGTGTTGCTATGTCTGCCCTTGTCCCTCAGGACACAGGCCTGTACTACCACCGGTACCTCCAGGAGGTCATCAATGTGCTAGAGACAGACGGGCACTTCCGGGAGAAGCTGCAAGCTGCCAACGCTGAGGACATCAAGGTGCACTGGACATGGGCTGTGGGGAGGGTGTGCTCAAGGGAGTTTCTCGGGGTCACAGATGGGAAGGAGTCTGGGGACTCCCAAAGATGTGTTTAAACATAGACATGCGTTCTCAGCTCTCCCACTCCCCAGCTACGGAACCTCAGTTTGCTGTGCCTCAGTTTCCTATCTGTCAAGAGGTAGCGCTGGTCCCCTTGAGTCCTTGAGAAAAGCAACCTAAGGAAGGACTTGTCCACGGTTCCCAGGCACAGGCCACCATAGACAGAGGTGGCATTAGGAGCGTGACGGCTCCTGTGCTGTGTCCACAGTCAAAAAGACGGATGCATAGGGGCTCACCTACCCTTCTGCTTTCTGTCAGCTCTGGAGCCCAGCTCAGGGGATACTGCCACTACCAGTTAGGGAGGGTCTTCCCACCTTCATTAACCCGGTCTAGAAACTCCCTCTTAGACGTGCTCAAATGTTTGTCCTCTAGATAATTCTAAGTCTGGTCAAGTTGACGGTCTTGAGCATTCCAGATGACAGACCTGGGTTGCAAAAGAAGCCCTCTTGGTGCCCTCAGCTGTTTGCTGGCAGCTCCTTGGCACTGATGGCCAGGCGGAGACACTGGGGAGCCCTGGAGTGCTGTGAGCAGGAGAGGCCAGGGTCAGCCCTGATGGAGGACTACAGACAGAGTCAAGATGATATCGGGCATGCCAGGCCCAGAGAAAGCAACAGACTCAGTCCTCTGTGTGGGTGGGAGACCGAGATGTCTGACGTCTTTCTAAGGGGGATGTGCCACCTCAGGTGAATACTGAAAGACAGAATTGATTGGAAAGAGGCGGCAGGTAGTCAGTGGCCACAGGCAAAGGTCCTGTGGTGAGAACTGACATACTCATGGGCACTCCCAGTCAGTACTGCTGGGTCTGAGGTGAGCAGGGCCTCTCTGCAAAGCTCGGGCTGCATCCTGGTCCTGTGGGCTTCCAGGTACCAGAGCTGGCTGCAAAAAAGGAAGACAGGAGCACAATGGAGCTTTGGAGGTTTGGGTGTATAGGGTATAGAGTGGGACCACCCAGCACACCCCCTCCTGGTACCACCTGACTGGGGGACCCCCTTCCCTGTCCCTAAAGAGTGGAAAGCTGAGCAGAGAGCTGGACTTCGTCAGCCACCATGTCCGCACCAAGCTGGATGAGCTCAAGCGGCAGGAGGTATCGAGGCTGAGGATGCTGCTCAAGGCCAAGATGGACGCAAAGCAGGAGCCCAGTGAGTGTGGGTGGCTTTGTGCTGGGCAGGTGGTGCTGTGGGCTCTTGGGAAAGCAGGTGGCAGTTACTCAGGATTTCTTTCTTTTCTTTCTGGCACATTTTCACTGACACTATTCTCTCTGCTTTTTCCTCCTTTTGTTTATTTCTGGAGGGTTTGTGGCGAGTTTGCCCTTCTGAGACAGGGTCTCATGCAGCCAGGCTAGCCTCAAACTTACCGTGTAGCCAAGGATGACCTTGGACTCCTGATCCTTCTGCATCTACCTCTTGAGTGCTAGTGTAGGCCACCACACATTGCTGCTTTTTCTTTTAAATATCCTTATTTAACTATAATAAGGGCCTGTGAGATGGGTAAAGGCACTTGCCCCCAAGATTACCTGAGTTCCATCCCTGGAACCATGCTGGGGAGGAGAGAACCCACGCCACAAAGCTGACCTCTGACCATCACATGAATTCTGTGACATGCTCCTGTACACCCGGGTGCTAAAGGAACCAATAGCTCAAATGTCCACCAGCTATGGGGTGGATAAATCAAATGTGGCCTGTCTGCACCATGGAGCATTGGTCAGCCCTAAGAAGGTATGGGAAGCTGGCGTGCAGAACAAGGGAAATACCCTTGGAAATAGGGTGCTGTACGAAGCCAGACACAGAAGGGGACCAAACACATGGAATGACCCAGTCGGCGAATCCACAGAGAATGGATGGGGATGAGTGTCTGCCCGCAGCTGGACAGAGAAAAACACGGTGCTAGCTAAGGAGTGGGCTGAGCTCTTTGGGGTATGACAGCAGCATCCTAAAAGTCATGGTGGCGGTGTTTGCATGTACCTGTGGATGTACTAAAAACCGTCAAATTGTATATTTTGAATGAATGGTTTAGGGCTTGGCAAGATGGCTCGGCCAGTAAGGCGCTTGCTCCCAAGCCTTAGTAGCATCTTGATGAGAGACATACAACCTGGATGAGACATGTGCACACTCACACCACCACTACAGCCACAGACTAATCAGGGCTACTCAGGGGGCTCATGTTATTAGGCTGTAGTGGCGGGGCGGACTTGTAACAAGGATCTATTAAGAGCAACATCTGGCATCGCTGTCATGGTTACTGTTACTTTAAGCATCAGAGTCAGTGGAGGACTCACCTCCTCTGTCATCCTCAGGCACTGTCCCAGGCCCGTGTGCCATCCTCCTTGCCTCCTTGGCCCTCCAGGACTTTCCACTTTGCACTCCTGCCCTGAGTCAGGGGTTCTGACAGAAAGCCGTGATGGGTGTTGTTTTGTTCGATTTTCCCTTATCCAGACTTGCAAGTGGACCACCTGAACCTCCTGAAGCAGTTTGAACACCTGGACCCGCAGAACCAGCACACATTTGAGGCTCGGGACCTAGAGTTACTGATCCAGACGGTAGGGTGAGGACCACACCAGCTGAGGTGCTCAGCGGGGAGGAGGAGGGAACTGAGTCAGGATATGGGTCCTGCCTCCTGGTGTTCTGAAGGAGAGCAGTGAGTCTGGGTCTGGGTCTGAGTCAGCTCTCAACACCCTCCTGCTTTTCCACAGGAAAGCCGGTGACTAGGGCTATGCTGGAGTCTGCTCTCCGCACTGTAAGGTGCTCAGCAGCAGTCCCGGGCTTTACCCCTAGATGCCTAAGACTTCCTGAGGCAGCGAGCAAAGCTTGTCTGGCGTTGACAGCTGTCCCTTGGTGCGTGGCCTCCTGGGTAGAGCAGCTGTCCTCTAACAACTGTTAGTGCCTTGTTGCCGCAGTGACAGCTAGTTACCAACTTAGTAGCTTGAGAAAGCATGAATTCGAGGCCAGCCTGGGCTACAGAGTGAGTTCCAGGAAAGGCACAAAGCTACACAGAGAAACCCTGTCTCGAAAAACGAAGAGAGAGAGAGAGAGAGAGAGAGAGAGAGAGAGAGATATTTGTTTTGAGCCAGTGTCTTGGTATGTAGCCCAGGCTGGCTTAGAATTTGCCATCCTCCTGTCTCAGCCTCCCAAGCACTGAGATTGCAGGCTTGGTCCTACCTGACATGTCCTTGGCTACCCAAGCTATGCTGCTATTTCTATTAAGCCCACCTCACGTGCCGTCCCCTGCTCATTACTGAAGTGCTGAGCTGAGGAGGACTTTGAAGATTCACATCCAAGCTGCTGCTGCATAAACATCATCACTTTGGGAAAGCAGCCCAGGGTTTGCTGTGATGGACCCAACCATGGAGACCAAGAAAGTGAAGTTATGCCAGGTGTCTGAAAGACAGGAGGATCATGACCCTCTTGCCTCTCCACAGGCCACCCGAGACCTTGCCCAGTATGATGCTGCACATCATGAAGAGTTCAAACGCTACGAGATGCTCAAGGAACATGAGCGAAGACGTTACCTGGAATCTCTGGGAGAGGAACAGCGGAAGGAGGCTGAGAGGAAGCTACAAGAGCAACAGCGCAGACACCGGGAACACCCCAAAGTCAATGTCCCTGTAAGGACCCCATGTATGCTTTACCATGTCCAACTCATAAACAGGAAAACAAAAACAAACAAAAAAATGCAGATGCAGAACTACAACTCCCAAGAGGCCTTGAGGCAAAAAGTCAATCTACCTATATGAAACTGCTCCAAGAGTTGCTGGGAACTGTAGTTCTTTTTTTTAAAAAAGATGTATTTATTTATTATGTATACAGTGTTCTGCCTGCATGTATCCCTGCAGGCCACAAGAGGGCACCAGATCTCATTATAGATGGTTGTGAGCCACCATGTGGTTGCTGGGAATTGAACTCAGGGCTTCTGGAAGAGCAGCTGGTGCTCTTAACCTCTGAGCCATCTCCCCAGCACGGAACTGTAGTTCTTACGTGAGGAGGATTAAATTTTATTGGATGGGCACATGGGGCTATCTGACCTGATACTCATTGTTCACAAGCTGCTGCTATTCTTCTCCACAGGGCAGCCAAGCCCAATTGAAGGAGGTGTGGGAGGAGCTGGATGGATTGGACCCTAATAGATTCAACCCCAAGACTTTCTTCATACTCCATGGTAAGATGGGGAGGGTGGTCCAGAACCTGAGAGGTCCTGATGTCCTGGGGCCTGAATGCCATGGGAAGTCTACCCTTCCCAGTGGGGCTTTGTGAGCCTACCAGGCCTCCTTCATATCCTGACTGGCCAAAGACCCTGCCACTTCCTGTTGCTAAGCCTGGGATCTTCCATGGAAGGGCCAAGTCTTTTTCAATATTCTTTTCCTCTGTATTCTAAGGAATGGCCATGTCCTCTAACTGAGCAGACCAGGCTTGAGGAATACAGAAGAACTACAACTCCCAAGAGCCACAGAGACAAAAAGTGCCTATATGAAAGGGGTATGGGAAGTAGGAGGCCTGGAGAGATGGATCCGCAGTTAAGAGCACTGGCTGCTCTTCCAGAGGACCCGAGCACTTGTGTGGCACTCACAGCCCTCTAATTCCAGTGCCAGGGGATCCAGTGCCCTCCTGGCCTCTGAGGGCACTACATAGTACATATATATAGTACACATACATACCTGCAGGCAAAACACCCATGTACATTAATTTTTTGGGGTTTGTTTTTTTATTTAATTATTTTTTTTAATCTGCCACAGGACTGTTGGGAATTGAAGTTCTTAGGCCTTAGAAAATGAAGTATGTTGGCTGCCACAGTAGCCCAGAAGCCTGGGCCTCCCAAGAGTCCTGCCATAGGGCGAGCAGCCTGAGTTTGGTTTGTGGAACATACACGATGGGAAGAGGGAACCAACTCTGACCTCCACACCTGCACCCACACCCAGGCGCACACATGCACACAATTTAAACAAAATGTAATTTTGTTTTCTTTAAGGCAGGGTCTTGCTGGGTGGTGGTGGCGCACACCTTTAATCCCAGCACTAGGGAGGCAGAGGCAGGCAGGTCTCCGAGTTTGAGGCTAGCCTGGTCTACAGAGAGAATTTCAGGACAGCTAGAGCTACATAGAGAAACCTAAAGGAAAAGAAAAAGGAAAAAATGACAGGGTCTGGCTATTCTGGAACTCCCTCTGTAGACCAGGCTGGTCTCAGACTCACAAAGACTTGCCTGCCTCTGCCTCCTGAGTGCTGAGATTAAAGGCGTGCACTGCTATACCCAGCTTACAAATTTTTTTAAAATTTAGGAAATAGGGGATGGTTCAACTGGTAAATCATTTGCCTTGCAAATGTAAGGAACTGAGTTCAGATCCCCAGACCCCAATAAGCCGGTGAGGTAGTGTCTACCTATAACCCAGTGATGGTGAAGTAGAAGGCAGAGATTGGCAGGTCCCTCAAAGCTCATATGCCAGCTAGCCTGCCCGACTTGCAGTTCCAGGCCGATAAGAGGCCCTCTCTGCAAGAAAATGACCACAGACATGTGGGGTTTTTTGTTGTTGTTGTTTTTCAGAACAGGGTTTCTCTGTGTAGCTTTGGAGCCTGTCCTGGATCTCGCTCTGTAGACCAGGCTGGCCTCGAACTCACAGAGATCCGCCTGCCTCTGCCTCCCGAGTGCTGGCATCAAAGGCGGGCACCACCGCTGCCCGGCACATGTGGGGTTTTTTGTTGTTGTTTTGGTTTTTTCCTCTTTTTGCTCTCCATAGCTGTGCTGCGCATGCGTGCATTCACATCCCCACAAGTGCACACACAGCACCCACATCCAGCAGCTCACGAGCACTTGTCACACACCAGCCCCAGGGGCATACGATGCCTCTGGCCCTGAAGGCACCTGCACTCGTGTGTATACCCACATGCAGACACATACGCATAATTAAAACTTTTTTTTTATTTATAAAGAAGTTTATTAAGGAAGACAAAGGTATGCTGTGCCAAGAACGGGGGTGAGCCAGAGAGCTGGGGAAATGTCTGAGGCTCAGATGCCCACAGTAACATTTTTTTTTTTTGGTTTTTCGAGACAGGGTTTCTCTGTGTAGCTTTGCGCCTTTCCTGGACCTCACTCAGTAGCCCAGGCTGGCCTCGAACTCACAGAGATCCGCCTGGCTCTGTCTCCCAGGTGCTGGGATTAAAGGCGTGCGCCACCACCGCCCGGCTCACAGTAACAATTTTTAAGTGAATTTCTGTAGCAAGTAGTGGATTTGGCTTGGTTTGGTACCAGAAATTGTAGATGAATTTCTAAACAGTCTTATTAAATAGGAAACACAGAGCCAAATACAGGGGTGAGAGCCACCAGCTAATCTTAGCTCTCCACGATGCCATAACTTCCCAAGAGCACTTCTTCCTGTCTAACCTGCGCCTCTATTGCCTTGCTGTTCTGCCCTCTCATTGGCTCTAAGCCCAGCCACCTCACTTCCTTGTCACTGCCTGTCTGTACAGACCTCCAGGTATCTATGGTTGGTACTGGGATTAAAGGCGTGTGTCACCACGATTGGCTGTGCCCTTGACCACACAGAGACTCTGCCTGGCATGTGATGGATTAAGGGCGTGTGCTACCACTGCCTGACTTCTGTTTATGGCTGGCTATGACCTCTGATCTCCAGGCAAACTTTATTTATTAACATACAAATAAAATATCACATTTCCCCTTTTTTCTAATAAAATTAAAAATAATGAAAGTTATAACTAATATAAGAAAATCTATGTAGCGCAGAGCATGCACTCTAGCACTGACCTTTGACTGCAGCTGTGCACATAATCCCTCATTCTTTTCAGTCTTGCAAAACTGGAACTCTGAGCCACCTTCAGTGAAGCACAGCTGACCCCTGAGCACTCTGCAGATGTGGAGGAGGCTCAGAGCACTCTGCAGATGTGGGAGGAGGCTCGGAGCACTCTGCAGATGTGGAGGAGGCTCGGAGCACTCTGCAGATCTGGGAGGAAGCTCAGGAGTTCGTGGTCACCCACACCCACATGGCAAGTTGGAGGCCAATCTAAGCTGTATGAGACCTAATCTAAAAAAAACAAAACCCACCGGGCAGTGGTGGCACACCTTTACACACCTTTACACACCTTTACACGCCTTTAATCCCAGCACTCGAGGAGGAGGAGGAGGCAGGCAGATCTGAGTCCAAGGCCAGCCTGGTCTACAGAGGGAGTTCTAGTCCAGGACAGTCAGGGCTACACAGAGAAACTCTGTCTTGAAAAAACAAACAAACAACCAAAACTAGATGCGGTGGCGCACGCCTTTAATCCCAGCACTTGGGAGGCAGAGGCAGGCGGATCTCTGAGTTTGAGGCTAGCTTGGTAAATGTACCAGGACAGCCAGGACTACACAGAGAAACCCCGTCTCAAAAAAATGAATGAGGGGCTGGAGAGATGGCTCAAAGGTTAAGAGCACTGGCTGTTCTTCCAGAGGTCCTGAGTTCAATTCCCAGCAACCACATGGTGGCTCACAACCATCTGTAATGAGATCTGGTGCCCCTCTTCCGGCCTGCAGTCACACATGCTGTATACATAATAAATAAATAAATCTTTTTAAAAAAAAATGAACTAGACCTCTGTGCCCACCAGACAGCTCCTAGTTCACCGCTCCTCCCAGCCCCTAGATTCCATATCAATGTCTTCCCTTGTGCTTCCTGGCTCTGGTTCCGGCTCCCGGTGCCCTGAGTAAACGCTGCCTGTGCCCGGGAACTTGGTGTCATTGTAACTCTAGTCACATGACCAGTGGCTGCTGAGAGCACGTAGACACACGTGGGAAGTGAAGCGTGGGGATACAGTGTGTGGTGGAGTGCTTGGCTAGCCTGCACGAGGCCCTAGGTTCCGAAAGAACAAAAGCAGGGAATTCTGAAATGACGGGTCTGTCCTTGCTGCCACGTGGGAAGAATTGTCTAGCTGAGTGGAACTCAGGCACACACAGACACTGGGCTTCCAGGGGTGCCGCGCACACTGCGCAAGGAAGGATGAGAGCAGAGGCGGTGGCGTGGGTGGCCCCGCGGGCCCCGTGCACCGCGGGCCCTGCGCACCGGCGGCCCTGCAAAGAAGGTCAGGAGCAGTCACCTTCAAGGGTAAACAGAATCTGTCTGGACTATTGCGGACAGTCAGGCCAGGGCCAAACCCAGGAGCCTTGAGAATGGCAGGAAATGCTGGTGGCTGGTTTGTAGGAGACAGAAGTGGGTCTGAGTCAGGCATCACCGTGAGGGGCAAGCTGGCAAGCAAGGACGACAGCCCATGATGCAGGGGCCTCCCTGGCCACTGGAGTTGGTGTGATTCTCAGAGCCCCTGGACTCCATTCTTAGGCCCCTGTTTGCTACAGAGTGATTTTTGTTTTGGTTTAGTTTTGTTTTTGAGATAGGCTTTCTCTGTATAGTTCTTTTGTCTTGGAACTCTATAGACCAGGCTGGCCTCCGGATCAGGAGATCTGCCTGCCTCTACTTCAGGAATGCTGAGATTGAAGGCATGTGCCATTACACCCAACCAGAATGGGTTCTTTTTTTTTTTTTTTTTTTTTTTTTAAAGATTTATCTATTTATTATGTATACAGTGTTCTGTCTGCATGCCACAAGAGGGCACCAGATCTCCTTACAGATGGTTGTGAGCCACCATGTGGTTGCTGGGAATTGAACTCAGGACCTCTGGAAGAACAGCCAGTGCTCTTAACCTCTGAGCCATCTCTCCAGCCCCAGAATGGGTTCTTAGAGCAACAGGCCCTGCAGGATACTGGCGCCATGGTGGCCGTGGCCACCATTCTCTTTGTTCTCTGCTAAGAAACCTCACATGCACCCAGAAGTCCTTGACCAGCTTTTACCGTGGGGACTGGACTCATCCACCCCTCCGTCCCCTAATGTATCTTATCTCATCTGCAGACATCAACAGCGATGGTGTCCTAGACGAGCAAGAGCTGGAAGCTCTCTTCACCAAGGAGGTGAGTGTGCTAGAATCTTCCTGGGTTAGACATGCTTCAGCCTCACGCACCCTAAGAGATCCCTGTCCGTGACAGTGCAGGATAAAACTACAACTCCCAGCAGACTCTGGGGACAAAGCTGTTAGTAGTAGCACCAAGCTGCTGGTGGTGGCGCACACCTTTAAACCTAGCACTTGAGAGGCAGAGCAGGCGAATCTCAGTGACTAGTCTACAGAGCAAGTTTCAGGACAGCCAGGACTGTTACACAGAGAAACCCTGTCTCAAAAAACAACAAACAAATTGTAGCATCAAGCCCCAAGGTCCTCTGGGAGGTGAAGAACGTAACCAGGAGTGGGTTGTCGTGAGCCTCTCAGCACTTCATGCTTCTCCCTTAACTGCAGTTGGAGAAGGTTTACGACCCAAAGAATGAGGAGGACGACATGAGAGAGATGGAGGAGGAACGGCTGCGCATGAGGGAGCACGTGATGAAGAATGTGAGAGAAGCCATACTGGGGGGGAGGGGGGGAGGCGTGGGCAGCAGAGTCCCTAACCTGGATCTGGCTCCCCAGGTGGACACCAACCAGGACCGTCTTGTGACCCTGGAGGAGTTCTTGGCATCCACACAGAGGAAGGAGTTTGGGGACACTGGGGAAGGATGGAAGGTAAGGACATGGGGAACTCTCCGACCTTGATGTTCGTTTCCAGTTCCAGCCTTTCCTTCAGCACCTCTGGCTGTTTCCTGATCTGTTGGGGTCTCTGTCCCTGCTCCTGGTTCCCTGATTTCCCCCACTCCCCGTTTCTAGGCCCCTGTTCTTCCGTCTCTAGTCTTTTATCAAACACTTCACCTCCAGTCAGGTTGCTGGCGTATGTACCAGCAGCACACACACACACACACACACACACAC